>SNQN01004344.1:0-12053 GCA_008642245.1 Bassia scoparia
ATGATGGCGAAACAGCGTGACTCTCACCAAGAGATGAGATCTCAATAACCCCTTTGGATAAAATCCTTTTGGATAAACCTTTAAAAATAATAGAAAAAGAACGCGTTGATCAAACGTTTGAAATGTTGCGATGAATTCTAAACCCCCAACCCCTGATTGCAATACTCTAGAGTGGCACAAATCCAGATTTTATTGCTTCATTCTCATTTTATTATTAACTTGTTAATTATTTATCAACTTCCAAACAAGACCACAAACACAATAACCATTATTTTTAACACAAACATCCTTAATTTAATTAAACCTTTGATCAAGCCAACTAACCTCGTCATTAAACTTGAATCTTCCCTTTACTCAATTCATACATCATGTTCATGAACGAATAATATCACCTCATGGAAGCAAGTTATATCTTGACTCCACCAATTCAACATAAATTATATATAAACCAGTTTTAAGACAGAAGATTAATTAACACTTCCAAATTCACATCTCAGAACAACCAATTTCCAACATATTCCTCTCATTTCCACAATATCAGGACCATGACACAAACAAATAATCATAAGCGTAACTACCAACAAGTCCATGGATGTTCCATATCATGCTCTAAGTCTCAAACATCCTCAAAAAAAACATTCAGATCAAGTCCGCAAGTAGGTACGTACTTGAAAATAATACATCAGCTATTAGTTTTCAGTTCAACAATAACTCAAGAGAATTTCCCTAAAACCATAGAAATCAACTTATTATGATTCCTTCAACACAAAATTACATAATATATATTCCCTTTAACCCCACAAAAACCTTTAAAAAATCACTCTCAAACATGTTTTAAAGATTTAACTCAACGCTTCCTAATAAAACCATTCATTTGTGTATTTAAAACCTTAAAAGCATATTTTTTCAATGGTTAAAATCACTTTGAATAGGTATATAAATATGAACTAATAACATTATATTATCGGTGCCAAATATTTTTGATTAATTTTATATACAAAACATATTTTGTAATCGAATATTGGCTCGATCTGATGTATATAATTTTTAAAAATTACTAAAACTTCACAAAAATTTATTGGCCAATTTCACACAAGCGTGTTACTGTAGTATAAAAACATCCACACAATTTCGGTAATATAAGCTAATATAAAAATAAATAAAAATCTAACTACAACGTGTCAGCAACCCGGAAAACAGTCGATAGAAAAACGAATTTAACTAAATATAATGTATGCTTGAAATTCTGAAATTTTACACCAAAGTTTTCTAGTGTACATAGAACATTCATATACAATTTTCCGTAAATTATTGATGAACATAAAAATCCAAGAAAACAGAATCGAATCTACAACCCGAAACTGTCAATTCAAAAATGAAGTTTAAAAATAGTAAACTGTTTGAAAATTCTGAAAATTTTACACAAGCGTGTAATAATAGTTATGGTGTATCTCGATTAATTTCGTAGATTAATGACGAGTTATAAAAAAATAAATCAAACAATAAACTGACACGTTTATTCGAAACATGAAAACCAACCAATTAATTTACAATTCACTAAATTCTGAAATTTTCAAAGACAAAACAAATCATCAGTAAAACTCAGAAACTTCAAAATTTCATAGAAAATGTAACTCAAGAGCATTAGTGAAACAATGATTATAAAACCCTTTCCAAAGGTTTTTTTTTTAATTTCTAGAGATTAAAAAGCCATGATATTAAGCAGGAAAAAAAGAGAGGAAAGAAAGCAAGAAGAGTAAGAAGAGAGAGAGGACCGTCGACTGTGCGAGATACGCGGCGAACAGTGGCAACAACACCAAGCAGGCAAGCACTGCAACACGCAACAACAACACAAGGCAGGAGCAGTTCACGCTCCTCTATTTCTCTCACTTTCCCTTTTTTTAATAGGTGTAAATGGAAAATAAGGAAAGTTTAAAACCTTTTTCTTAATTTAAGTATCTAGCTAGTTTAATTTTAAATACTCTTCTTTTTTGTTTTAATTTTAATTTGTTTGGGTAAAAAAAAGATAGAATATAAAATATTTACGCGAAAATAATAGAGTAATAAAAGTATATGTATATAAAATACTTGTATATTGATAAAGAAATTATAATTATAAATATTCAAAAATAGGGATTACATCACATTTCGAACTCCACCACTCAAAACCCACCATTCGAACCGACAAACACCGCCTTCGCTGCCCACACCAAACAAACCTGCCTCCACTCTCACATCGAACCACCTCCCTACGCGTTCACCTTCGAAACGCTCACACTCATTGAACGCCACCACCTTTCAAATTCCCCAACTCCTCCCACGAACACAACCAAATTTAATTCGAACCCAAACCTCATAGAATTCAATTTGAACCCAACCTTTGATTGAATTTGCTACTAGTGTTGTGTGTCGTTGCTTTTCGAATTGGACCTGAATGACCATCAAAATTGAGGTTGAGGTATTTTGGAGAAGTAGTGGCTCTCAATGGTTGAGAGCGAACCTGGGTGGTGTTGGTATGTTCGTTGATGTGTTTGGTGTTTAAGTTGTGTGTTTGTGGGGCGGGGGGGTGGGGGGTTTCCGATGTTCGTGGATAATTGGTGCTAGCGGAGGGGGTTGTGATGGTGACGATATTGCTAGGTTGGTGATGAGGGTGGCGAGTGGTGCGTGCTGGTGGGGTGTAGGTGCGACGTGGGAGGTGTTAGCCTATTTTTTTATAATTAAACTTAACATTATTAGCCACAATTTGGTCAAAAGTTATAATGGGAGAGTATTGAAACTCGGGGTGATATTGTGGAACGTTTTTTTTTTGCAAGGGTATATCATAGAAACCGCAAGTACTCATCGATATTAAAATCCATTAAAATTATATATTATCTTCTTGTTTTAATTACAAGCTTACTACTACGAGTAAATTTGGAGAAAAAAACGATTATTTATATTCAAAATAATGGAGATTGAAATCGTAAATGAATATTGTGAACAAAAGTGAAGATTGAAAGCATAAACTGAATTATTAATGAAATTGAAATAAACAAGTAATACCTGTTGTTTTAAACATGTGATAAACAAGCGTACACATTAAGAATCTAGAATAATAAACTGAATATGTATACAAATTTTGTGAGAATTCGATGTGTTATGCACATATTAGATTGAATTTGTTTAAGAAAGATGAATGAATTATATATCTGTCATTAAATTTATTTAGGGTATAACAATTATTTTCAAAAATTTAAGTGTTTTTAACTTTAAAAAAAATTTAAACAAACTTTATTAATAAATTTGATTATACATTTGCATTTATCGATGTATTGTAAGAATCTTATGATTTTACGATTCAATTTTATAGGCCTGTTTCGAATTCAACGTATGATTAATTTTGAACAAGAGTTTGTAGGACTATAACTGTCATTTTTAAAATATTTATAAGAAAATCATTATTAGGTAGAAAAATTAATGTAGACTTGAAAAACATAAAAAACAACTACACAAAATTGAAGGAATAAAGAGAAAAGAAAAAAGCCATTTAATAGCAGCGAGCATAAATTGTCATGTGAAAAAGTTGGCAATAATCAAAATTATCTATCCCAATAGTAAGCAGATTTTCGCTTACAACGAGCGAAGGAAGAAACGCAAGAACCTTGGAAGCATTGAAGGTTTGCACGTAACCTCGTGGCCCCACTGCCGGGCTTTTCAAAATCATTTTTTGCTGGGTATATATACGTGGGCCCCACTGTGGTCAGTGCACAGTAAGGGTAAGCGAATGTGCTTGTGACACCAGGCGGATACATGTTGAGGAGTTTTTTTAATTATTGTTGTGATACAAATGTAAAGTTTAGGAGACAATGCGATGAAAAAGAGAAAGTAGGAGAAAGAAAATAGGAGAGAGATGTGATGATACATTTTTTTTTGTCTCTGCTGTTGATGCTCTAGAGAAAGAAAAAACACAAGGGAAAAAAAATTATGAACTGTGATTGTGAAGGAGGTCCATGTAAATATGTGTCGTAGAGCTCATACAATGTAATGTAGACACCAAATTATGTCATCCTATGGGCCTATAGCCTTCCAAGGCTAGAATGGGATGGCCTATATCCTCCCCAAACCTTGTCCATTTTGGTCAACCATCTTATTGACACACTGACACCAACATAATACAATAACAGCACACAACCCCATTCATAAAAAAACGTTCACCCAAGGTGTTTTAAAAATATTGGCGCTCAAATCCCACACGATATCAACATTCCAACAACCACTCCTCTTTTTTTAATTTATTCAAGTTTTTACTTTCCCTCCATTTTCCAACTTTCAAAATATCTCAAAAGCTTCCTCAGCACACTTAAACTTCCCCTCTTTTATTCCGCCCCTTATCCCTTTTTCAAAATCACCCGCCCTTCTCTTCTTCTTCTAATTTACATTTAATCTCCTCGTCCAAAACTATGTCTTCTTCTTCTCTGAGATCACGTCGTTCTTTGAGTGCATGGCCGTTAATGGCGGCTGTCGATACGGGGTTTACGACGTTGGATCCGGGTATGATTCATGTCATGTGGTCCCAGTTGCTGGAAAACTACTGCCTTCTTCGTACCGTATCAAGTTGAGACTATAATGGCAGTACTGTGTTTTTAATCTATTGTGTGTTTTTTTTTTTTGTGGGGGGGGGGATGGGGGGTGGGGGGTTGTCGATTGATTTCTGTTAGATGTCATATTAGATGTAAATTTTTATACTAAGTTTGACTTTTGATATTCATGATCAATTATATCTGCGATGAAGATTCAAAAAATTGAGTTAATCATGTAACATGGAATTTAGCTAACAAATTTTCCTTCAAAATTCGTTTAGTTTTAATCATTTGTTTATAACACGTGATTAATCCAGTTTCTTACTAAAGTTTGAAACAAATTGAGAGATTTGGGTCCGATAATTGTGAATTATGTGATAACTATTGTGTTGTAGAAAAGTGCATGATAAAATCAAGCAGGAACAAGATACGCGAAAGATTCAGTTGTGTCACAATGTGCGTTAAAATTCCCTTGCTGGGCATTGCCTGATCTCTCTTTCGTTCCAGGAAAATTCGGCATTATGCTTATACAAGGTATTATAAATATCTTCTTTTTTTATTGAACTATGAAATTTACTACCATTGAAATTCAAATAGTGTTATATTATTATTGTCAGATTGTTGGATTATGAAGAGACAATAGAATCGACATATATATTTCCTACTAAAGACCCGGATTAGAATGTTATAATTAAGTGCACAATGGGTTTGTTGGCAGTTGGATGTAATTGGGGATTGATGAAGCACCAGTTCTCACATCTTGTATGATTTCTGCGTGCCAAAAGCCTGCAGAATGGATGGGAAACGGTTGTGAATTGCTAGGACTAGATGGCGATACTTGAGGTATTACACTCTTGCAAGGCGTTTCAATGGGAAGTGATTTTATCATGTTTGGTTGGGAAATATTGTTTCGGTGTTTCACGGAGAGTTCTTTGGGGGTGGCTGATGTAATCCGCTTGCTATATACTTCACAAAACTCACAGCCCGTGTGAATGTGTTGGTAAGCGAGCCTTCCCTTCACAGTCGGAAAGTAGAAACAGACGCAGACTGAGTTAATTGGCGGACTGAGTCGTATATGCCTGTTTTCGCCAGCATTATGTCAACGGGCAGGCGGTTATCGGAGCTGCAAGACCAGTGATTGAAACTGCACCTGTAAAGAAGGAGATTGTTGTCGTCGAGACAACCTGGTCTCTTAATTTGACAGTCAAGTTGTTTCAATTAGCTGTATGAGATTATTAATTAACCTAATAGAATTCAGGATCTCAGTGTCACTGTATATATGAAAATGGCTTTTTCGGTTATGAAGTTGTGAGCAGTTGATCCATAGTATTGATTGAGAAATGTATCTATGTTTCTTTAAGTTCTTGCATGCGCTTTGCCATCAGTTTTTTATTTCACCATATCATATATATTTCAGTTTATATATATACCAATTATACATATGTTCTTGCTGTCTTAGAATCGTAATGATGCTACAACGAAATTCGACCTATGACTATCACACAAGTGTTTATTATTGCGACTAAAGTCTATTATAGTCTATCGGTCTGTTCCTAATCTGTTTCTAGAGAGTGATGAATCTTTGTGTTGTGCTTGAATTGCACTGGTTCCTGAAGATTTTGATCGCAATGGGCGATGTTGGGCCTGTTGGCACTTGCCAGTAATTGATGTTTGCAAAAAAGCTTTTACTGAAAGGGTTTAAGTATAGGGAAGTTCAGTTCAATGCTCCATACTCTGCCAAGTGCCAACATCGCCCATTCACCCTTGGCTTGGCACTGGTTATTTAAAGGTTAGTATTTGTGTGACCTAAGTCAACTGTTTTTTTTAAGTCAAGTGGAATCATCATGCGTAAGGTAATTTTTATTGGAGAAGTATTTCCTAATAACAGAGATTTGAAATTGCTATTTTGCCAAAGATTATCTACACACTACAAAACAATGTTTCAAAAATTTTACCCAGTTCGTCAAACAATACCTCACCATCAACACGTGATTTTTACGGGTTATTTGTGTGGGGTGAAACGAGTGTGGACTGTGGTGCATGCTATTTATGAATAACCCTTGAAAAGAATCTACTAGTTTTATTTTTTTTTAATTTTTATTTTTAAAAGTGACTTGTGGAGTATCAGGTGTTCTAACTCCTAACAGTCTAAGTGTCTAACATCCACATTTTCCTGACATTCTAACAGCCAGGCCATAACTGGCATTTGTCAGATATGTTCTTTAAGTTATGATTTTCATTTGTAGTAGGAGTGTAGGACATTAAGAGTTGAAGACAGTACCAAAAGCCATATTCTAGCGCAACAATAAGCCATATTCAGTTGCTAAACATACAACACAAGCACCAAGAATCCAAGATACACTACAATTAAAGCAGTACCTAGGATTACCTACTGTCTAGATTCCCAAAATGAAATACAGCAAGGAAACTAAATTATGATTTGGAGAATTGAAGAACAAAACAAAAATTGTGCAATATCACCCCCTTAAAATGTTCAAGTCCTGAACAAATTCCACGCAATAAGCTGAGCTCAGGAATTTGAAATTCAGCTACTGTAGAAGAAAAAAAATGTTGATCTGCTTTAGGTTCCTACTAGTCCCCATAATATAACACTAACTTGGCATGCAATACGGAAGAATTCTTCCATGACTAGCATAATTGATTGCTTGCAACACTACACAGCTGCAATACATCCGCTTCACAGCATACCACCGTAGTGGCAACTATAGCAGGGTTGGCTTGATCATGTAGCGTAAAACAAGAGCATACAAAGCAGGTCTTACGAACTAACTACACCGTTTCTAATTCACACAAACAACAAAGATTTGAGCAATTTATATGATTATGTCTCTAGTTCTTACATTTGTCTTATTAACTCAACTGTCCAATTTAACAACATTTCTCCAGCTGATCTTGAAAGACCCAGCCTCCTCTAAGTCAAGAGATATCACTCACTAGTATCCAGTCTTACCTTCATCTGGTACTTTAACTTAAATTTGCCAACCCAAGTCTAGCTTCTCCCTACTTTTCCCTTAAGTTGCTCAATACTAAAACTTAAAGAACAGTTTTGGATCTCACTGTATCCCATCATACGTAGCCTCACAACAAACGAGCTAGAACTTCCATTTGCTCCTCACTTGTTGATGATAAACCACCCTCCGCATTGTGTTGTGTGATGAGGGTTGGCTATTATCCTCATTGCATCAAGGCCGGTTATAGTCAACATTACCCCTCAGATGTACTATGATCTGATAGACTAACCTGGTCATCCATCAAATGCTCCACTATTTCTTTCATGACTCACTAGATGGCAGAATCCTCCGAATTGAGCCTGAGAATTTCCTCAGAGGGTATCTTCTCTATTCTGTTTCTCTCTTTGCTTCTATGTTGTTTCTTTTTCTTTCCCTTTCCCAAGTTATTACAATACCTACATAACGTCAGGTAGATCTGAAACTGGAACTCGCATTTTATAGTATCTCTTAAGAATGATAATTGAAATGTAAGCTCACATTGACATACAATAATAAAACCATCATATTAGTAAATTAAAGAGATTAGCAAAGTTTTGCAATTCATCTATAACTCCAACAATATTGATAATGAAAACCGCAGCATTTAAAGGCAAGCAAGCATGTGAAACTTAGGGAAAGCGCGCAGCTAATAAAAAATATAGTTGAAGAACTAACAGGCAATATTCAGCAAATCGGCCACTATATACTTGTCTTGAATCACAGAACCAAGAACAATGGTGATGTATGGTAAGCTGTTAATAAAACAAAAAAGCATTTGAGGCACAGTTTGTTAAATGTTCAAGAAGTTTACGATCTTTGCAAATAAATACGGAGTAGAAAAACATACCAGTCAAGCATTCTGCAGCATCTACCACCCTCATTTTCGGGACATGGTACCCTCGATACTCTCTCTAGTAATTTCTATCTTTCTGTCTTTTCGCTTTTTTGCTCGAAGCGATTCAACAATACCTATTGTGAAGTGTGATTCATGAGTCAACCTTGATCGTTTCCCCATTCCATTCCAAATTGGTATTGTCCTGTTGGTCTATTCAGACAAGTTGTCATTGCTCTCATCAAAAGTAGTTTCTTGATTATGCCTCGTGAAGGCAAACATAACCCACAGGTATATTTAACATCCAAATCCAAATCATACAGTGTTGCTCCCATCAAACTAGTATTCATGTGATAGAAGTTTCGTTGCCACTGTGACAGCAACTTTACATCGTTGATTGGTGTATCCAACTCCCCGGGCAGATGTTCTCAACTAACTAGCAATCAATTATCAATAAGACTAATACCATTCACAATTAATCTCTGAAAATGCAGATGCGAAATCTCTAAGGGAACTATGGGGAATACCTAGCATTATAACAATCTGGAAGTAATGTGCAGTTAACCCTGAAAAAATAAACACCAAGCATATAGAGAATAAAGAAGTAACCTCCGAAGCGCATTTGGAATCAGCTGAAGCGACTCGGTTATGTTTGTTAGGAATGTGTCGTCCATAGCTGTCTGATTAAATTTGGGACAATCGATTAATCAGAGCCACAGCTACCAAGTGATGATCTGGTCTGGTCTGCCCACTGAAATGAGAACCTATATAAATAATGAATGACAGATATTTTGGCGCCCCATTTACAACGAATAGATACCACCCAGCGGCTTCATTTTTTTGTTTCTCAACAAAAGTACAATAAGAACTATCCTTCTTTAGTACAATAGTCAATGTATGATAGTAAGTTGAATTGCTCCAAAGTCTAACGCATAGTATCGCTTATCATAGGACTCTGAAGTGGTATATCTACGCCATTCAAAAACAATGATTTTAATGCTTCTTGTATTATCCTCGATGTATATATTAGGACACATTTTGTTGCGTCGAGGATTTCTGGGCCATATATACAAATTGATTACTTGGTTTAATTTATGCCGTAGCATTACTTATACATTATATACCTTATTAAGTATCTTATGGAATTTCAAACAAAACGAAAGAATACTCTCACAAAGCCTCCTTTCGGATACCAATAGCATGAGCCCGTTAGTTAACGGAATATAGTATGTTCCAAATGTTTCATGAAAATCGTTTAGAATATTTATTATCGACAAGACACAATCTTTTCGTTTGCGGCAGAAAGAATATTTCCTTCCGTTTATATCCTGTAATAAATGAGCGCTACTAAAAGCACAACGTCATCTGTTCTCTATATTGCCACTCAATGAGCCTATTGCACCATCTGTATGTCATTAACATAGAATTTTCAAATACCCCGCTGATCTACGTCTTCACATTAGAGGTCATGATTGCCATCAACGCTAAACCCAGCAAAGGATTAAAGCTACATTCAAATGGAATGATCTATGAATAAAAATGGCATTAATGATATAAAGCAGTATTACCTCAGTGCACTTGGGTAGATTGGTAAGAATTCATAGGTGCATGTCTGTTAATGATCTGCTGTTCATCTTCTCTGCAAAAAACCACTCCGTTTTCCTCTTCTATGGAACCCAAAGTGAATTCGCTATCTTCATTGGAGTCATACCATGGATCATAGTATCCTTTGTGCTCGTAGTAGAAGTCATGTGTCTCATCCTTAATGACGGTGACCTTATCCTTAAAGTTCTGTGACAAGCTTTCGAATGCGAAACACTTTGGGAGGATTAAGTGTTGCAAATTCTGCAGGTTTGTGATCCTATGAGAAAGGGACTTAATCCTGGTACCGCTCACATTAATAGAGCGCAAATCAACTAATTTATCCATATTTGGGGGGAACTTTCTGTGGTTGAAGCAGTCTTTGAGGTGAAGTTGTTGCAAATTGAGGAGTCCTTCAATGCTAGGAAGGGATTGGATGTGTGTACATGTAACAGAGAGTATCTGCAGGCTGACCAAATTATTCAACCATAATTGAAGCTTATCATCATAATCACTACAATTCTCGCAAAAATGTTTTGAATGTATGATTTCCAGTTGTTGTAAACCTGCAGACAGTGACTTAATGCTGCAATTCCAGAGCTTGAGTTTGACAAGATTAACATTTAACAGAGATAGATCGACATGAGAATATCCTAAGAGAGCCAAGGATTTCAAGTTAGATAGCTTTCTGATGCTGGCCACATAGCTGTCAGGGAGTGGCTTATCATGCGGGTATGACTGCAGGGTAAGACGTGTTAGGCTGACAGGAAGATCTACGTGTGCTGGCAACACTGTACCTTCTATTAGCTCCAAAGATAACAAGGTTGATAGGCTTCCCAGACTATCAAAAGAGGACTCAATCCGACATTCAAACTCGCAATCAATGAGAGAGAGGTGTGTAAGTGTAAGGTTGGTGAGTGTTACAGGCAGGTGACGGAGGCATCCCGCAGAGATATAGAGGTGGGTGAGCATTGGTAGATCCACAATGGATTCTGATATTCTCTCTTTACATTCATACATCCATAAGTCTAAATCCAGGATTCGCAGCGACGAATATAAACCCTTGTCCTGAATCCATGGTGTGGGATCCCCCTTATATTCCAGGTATCCAGGAGTTGAGGGGAACTGAGGTGCTTCGACTAGCATTTGCAACAAAAACGAATTCAGTTTAAGATCGAAAATATGTCTAGTATTATACGGAGGGGTGAAAGTAACATTAATTGGAAAGTGAAAATACGTACTAACCTGACAATAGGTGTATCTCTGTTTTGAGTTCTCTCCAGGTTTTGCGAACATCATCCTCAACAGAAATGACAAGGGAGTCATTCAAATGAGTTGTCATCAATGTTTCGAGTCTGAAAGGGCAGGGCAGAAGCAGGAGACTCAGCTTGGGTAGCTTGGCGATGCTCCATGGAAGCCGCTTAATTACGGTGGATTGAATATCGAGAAGCGAGAGTTTGGGCAGCAGGTCACCCAAATTTGCAGGCAATTCTTTGACACAAAAATTGAGATGTAAAGCTGTCAAGTTGGAGAGTTTCCCAATACTCTTCGGAAGAGAGTGAATGCTCCTCCACGATTGAAGAGAGAGCGAGGTAAGGCTCTTCAAGTCACCCAAATTGGCTAGTAATTTATGTACAGGTAGCTCGTCACAATTAGAAAGCAACAAGCGTTGCAAATTGTGGAGCTTTGACACACCATCTATCTTCTCCTCCCRTGAATTCGATAAACACAACTCCAGGGTTAGCACAGACAGACAATCAGCGGGGTTACTCGCAATCCATTCATCTGGATCTCCTCCCAATAACAGGAACCCATCATCATATAGCCTCGAAAACTCAGCAGCCTCCTTTCTAATAAACGAATATCGAAATTGAGTTGGMTTAATAGCCATTTTCAGCAGAAAGAGTAAGACTACCTCAGCTCCACCACATCAGACAGACASATAAAGAGCCCTGCCTGCACTCTCAAGTTTGCAGTTTGCAGTTTGCAGGAGTAATACAAGAAAAAACAATCTACAGTAATTTAGCATGACCCACTCACAAATCTGCATTGACTCTCTTCAACAAGTCG
>SNQN01004345.1:0-36432 GCA_008642245.1 Bassia scoparia
GAGTCGAAACAAACGCGAGACGCGGTATATTTCATCACGGATTACTCATTTGGGGAGACACATTTTCAGGTGTCTACAGTCATTAATTACCATCAATGGATTGCAAATGTTGTTCCAGTACCTAACAAAGATGGACGGGTTCGAATATGTGTAGATTTTCGTGACTTAAACAAAGCAAGTTCGAAGAACGACTTCCCTCTACCACATATAGCCGTTCTAGTAGACAACACAATAGATCATGCCTTGGTCTCATTCATGGATGGGTATGTAGGGTACAACCAAGTCAAAATGGCCGAAGAAGACATGGAAAAGACAACCTTCACCACTCTGTGGGGGCTATATTGTTACACTATAATGCCTTTTGGTCTCAAAAATGTTGGCGCCACATACCAATAAGCTGCCACTGCTCTCCTTCATGACATGATACACAAAGAAGTAGAGGTCTATGTCGACGATATGATCGTCAAGTCAAAGGACTGCGAAGGACATACCCTTGCACTAAGGAAGTTCTTCCAAAGACTCCGACAATTCAACTTGCGTCTTAGCCCACAAAAGTGTGCATTCGGAGTCACTTCAAGCAAGCTCCTAGGGTTTATCATCAGCTCTCGAGGCATCGAGATTGATCCAACAAAGATCAAAGCAATCATGTCATTTAGGCCACCACAAAATGAAAAGCTGATCCGAGGGTTCTTGGGTCGACTCTAGTACGTTAGCAGGTTCATATCCAAGCTCACGATGGTCTGTGAACCCATCTTCAAGAAACTGAAGCAAGGTGCACCCAAGAAATGGGAGGATAGTTGCCAACAAGCCTTCGACAAGATCAAGGAATAACTCACCAATCCTCCTGTGTTAGTTTCTGCTCGCCCTGGGCATTCATTATGGCTCTATCTTACAGCAACAAGCTCCGCCGCTGGAGCAATGCTCGCCTAAGAAGTCGACGACAAGGAAAATGCTATCTACTACTTCAGCAAGAAATTCCTTCACACGAGGAACGATACTCTGCCCTAGAGAAACTATGTTTCGCTTTAGTGTGGGCATCACGAAAGCTTTGACATTATTTGCTCACACATACCGTAGACATCGTATGTAAAGGGGATCCTCTGAATTGAAATACCTTTTTGAAAAGCCAGAAGTCAATAGACGCATGTCTAGATGGATGGTTATGCTTGTCGAATTCGACCTTAAGTTCATACCTCAAAAAGCCATCAAAGGTAGTATTGTCTCTGAATTCGTAGCAGACTCTCTAGGCGAAGTCCTGCCTGAGGACTTTGACTTTTCAAACGAGGAACTCATGATGACCGAGGAAGACAGTTGGTCATTATACTTTGATGGTGCATTTAATCAAAAGGGATGTGGAGTTGGAGTACTTCTAATCTCACCACAAGAGGGGCACACCCAAATTTCCGTCAAGCTCGACTTCGACGTCACTAATAATACCTCCGAGTATGAAGCATGTATTTTGGGATTGCAGGCCGCTGTTTCACTTAACGTTAATAGATTCTGAGTATATGATGATTCCTCACTCATCATAAACCAGATATTAGGCCGATGGAAGGTACGTAGTGAAAGCCTTGCTCCGTATTAGTCCTGTGTTGAGAACATTGTATCCCAGATAGACGAAGTAGAATACACCTACCGACGACGCGAATACAATAAATTTGCAAATGCACTAGCAAAGCTCGCATCCATGGTGCGAATTCCAAGTTCAGTGACTCAAATGCCATTAGTCATTGAACAAAGACAAGAACCAGCATACGTCTGCACTTTAGACGAAACAAATGAGGTGCCCAACCTCGATCCAGAAGAGCCATGGTACAAAGACACCAAAGACTACCTAAAAACTAGCGAGTATCCCTCCACTGCAACAAAAAAGAAACAAAGAGCTCTGAGGCGTCTCGCAACTCAATACCTACTTCAAGGCGGAGAACTCTACAAATGCCACTACAATGGCCTTCACCTACTTTGCTTCACTCAACAAGCAGGCAAAACAATCATGGAGCATGTCCATGACGGGATTTGTGGCATCCACACGAATAGTAGGTTTCTGGCCTCTAAGATCATCAAGTTGGGGTATTACTGGACCACCATGGAAAGGGATTGCATGCAATACGTCCGTACATGCGACACCCGCCAAAAATACTCCAATGTGCAACATGTTCCTCCGTCTCTCCTATCAACATTTGTGTCTCCGTGGCCTTTCTCTACATGGGGAATAGACATAATAGGGAAGATTACGCCTCCCGGGCAAGGAGGTCACGAATTCATACTTTTGGCCATAGATTACTTCACAAAGTGGGTCAAAGCGGCATCATATGCAAAGCTACAGGCTAAGCATGTGGAAAAATTCATAGAAAACAACATCATTTGTCGCTATAGAGTCCATTACGAAATCATTAACGACAACGACACCCACACCCACTTTTAAGCAGAATGTGCAGATCTGATGGCCAAATATAAGATTCAGCACCACAAGTCATCACCATATAGGCCACAAGCCAATGGGGCGGTTGAAGTAGCTAACAAAAATCTCAAAACAATTATCTCTAAGATTACAGAGAATTATCGAGATTCGCCGCAAAAGCTACACTTCGCTCTATAGGGTTACATGACCTTTATTCACACTGGTCTATGGTGCCAAAACTGTTCAACCAGTATAACTAGAGATCCCGTCTCTACGCATTTCCCTAGAAAGCAACCTCCCTGAATTGGAATGGGTAAGGGCAAGATTCGACGAGTTAGCTTTGCTCGACGAAAAAGGGCTAGCAGCCTTGCATTATTTGCACGCATACCAAAAGAGGGTCGGACGGTACTTCAATTGGCAAGTCAAATCACGAGACATCAAAGATGGTGATTTGGTTCTTAAAGCACTCCGCAAAACGGTCCTAGATCGTTAGGGCAAATTTCGTCCTAATTGGGCAGGTCCTTACATTGTCAAAAAGGTCTTACCAAAAGGGGCAGTTCAATTAATGGACATGAATGGTGATAATTTCAACAGCCTCACCAACTTAGACCAGCTCAAGAAGTACTATGTCTAGGTCTGGATTAGGGGACTATTGTAAGGGCGAAGTAGTGCACAACAACCCCCCAYATCTAGCGGCCTCTACTCGGTCTCATTGCAAAATCACCAATTGTAACATTAAACAACTCAGATTTCCATAGTAATCCTTTGCAGTTACTAGGCGAGTTGATTAATGCATGTAAAGACTATTAATAGTTATCGCTTTGAATTAGGTCATGATTCAAGGATCCTATACCGTTTGTCCAGAATTATGTTATTAGGCGCGGCAAGCAATTAATAGGTCTTTGATTAGCAGTAATTAATGGTTATTAGCTAGAAAAATATTTACAAGCACAAGAATAAGAATATACAAGAAATAGTAAGAAGAATGTTGAAGACTTACCTTGAATCGCTATCCCAACAACAACAACAATCAATTCCCTTTTCCCATGATCAATTAATCAACAAGTCATAGGATGGAAACGCCCTAAAAATACTAGTGATTTCTTTCGATCAATCAAAAGCTTCCTTAACAAAGCAATCCTACCTATTTTCATGGAGTCAAGCATTTTAAGGGTTTTAAGCATAGCATCCTAAGATCTTGACAATTTTCTCCATCTACTTTCATGATGGTTTCCTTTATCTCAATTTAGAGTTCAAAAATCAATTAAGAGTCAACTTTCGTTGCAAACCTAATCACATTCATCCAATATTATTTCTACTTAAAGAATGAAAATAAAACCAACTCTAAATTGAAAGAATTGTAAATTAATGAAGGTTGCGAATTGGGAATTCAATTGCAAGTTAATTCATATTAGGGTTCATCTTAACCCTAGAATTTGGCGAAACTACTCACACATAACTATTGAATAAACAAAACTAATATTTAAAGATAGCATGATTAACAAAAATAAAAAAGAATAGAGATGAGAAAATAATACTTGAATTGATGAAATTGCAAAAATAATGTTGATAGTACCAAAGTTGGGAGTTATGTGCTCAAAACAAGGTGAGAGAAAAGCCTCTTCTAAAAAAACTGATATTTAAGTATGTGAGAAAGAATAGAATAAAACTCCTTTCTAAAAACCTATTTAGATACTAGGAATATGAAGAGTTTTCTACATCAAAGAAGGGGCCGAAACGAGGGTGTGGCATGTCATATTAGGCCGCAACGAGGGTACGAAGTGGGCTTCCATGTACTTCAAAACACTTCAAATATCAAGTGGTCGCAACCTAGTTGTGGCAAACTAGGTGATTTGTACAACCATATTGCGAGAGAACTTCATGAGCAATTCATTTGGAGATTTTTCACCAATATATTTAAGCGTCTTGAATCATCCATTCATTGATCAATATCCAATTACACTACAAAAAAAAAACTACTTTGTAACGGATTTTATCCGTAGTAAAGGCACTAAATCCGTTTCTAATTTAAGTTTGAGACGGATTTTGCTACGGAATTGAACCGTTGCAAWAGAGGGCGTAGCAAATTATACTATGAGATGGATGATATGCTACCATTTCAAAAATTGCAACAGAAAACCAATCCGTTTCAATACTAATCCGTTGCAATGTTTGCTACGGAATTTCACTTTCCGTAGCAAATATTAGCAACGGAATTACACGTTCCGTAGCAATTATTTGAAATGGTATTAAACTTTCCGTAGCAAACATTTGCAATGGAATTGAATAACAGTTTCGGTAGCAAATATTTGCAACAGAAAAAAACTTTCCCTAGCAAAACGTTGCAACAGAACAACGTTTTCCGTAGTAAATTTTGACAAGCTTCGTTTTCTATATTTGCAAGGGATTTTAAAATTTCYGTTTCTAATTCCACTTTTAAATTGAATAGGCGCATTTCCTATTTTGCTGCAGATTCCTTTTCCCTACAATTGCAGCATATTAATCTATAGTAATTATAAAATGAGTTTACACATAATACAACCWGCTTTTAGATTTGAACTAAATTAAATTTTCAACAAGAATTGGGAAATAACAACCTTCACCACAATACTAATCTTTTTCCATAAAATAAACAATAATTACAGCATGTTTGTCATTTACAAAACCAACTCCATATCATAGCTAGCTCCTTCTAGTATCGCAATTTCAAAAATAGTTTTCTCAAGTTTCCAAAAAGAGATTTAACATTTTCAGAAATTGCGAACTCAATAAACTCCCACATGCAAGTCGGAAGTCATGCAAAACACCTATGAAATTATAGTATGAGCTTAAGGTGGGGGTGGGGGTGGGGGAGTACCTAAATTAGCGCATCCTGTCACTTGTTGAGTTAAGAACTCCATTTGCTTCTTTAAAAGTTTCATTTCGTTCAAAGTATCGTTGGGTATTTCTTGTTGTTGTGAATTTTCTAATGTGAGCTGAAGAACACGATTTTCCAAATCAATCACATGTTKTGATTTACTTTTCTTGTATTTGTTTGTTGGCTTCTCAAAATATGATTCAGCAGCACAACCTATCCCATAAACTCTCCCTTTTTCATCAACTCCTCCAACAACTTCATAATATATCTCTTCTTCAGATTTTGGTTCTGCACTATCTTTGTTGGCTGCTTGTTTTTGTTGCAAAGTATTCTGAAAAGCTTCAATTTTTATTATAATTAGGTTACATTGTTAGATGGCAGAAGCTAAAATTCGTTGAAGTTAAAAGCAATAATCAAATGAGATTAAGTGTATCTTAAATATGTAACTCAATGCACCAACAAAATATATTTAGTGAACAATTCAAGCCAAAGAACCCCTGACTTCGTGAGTTATGAAAACCGAGAGAGGGAAAAGAAAGGACAGAAAACGGACGAAAGAAAATTCATAGTTTTGAAAGCTTCAATGTAAAGGCACGATATATATACAAATCCCCGAAAACATTTGCAACAAGTCTAGGATCCTTGACAACATTTGCAATAAGTCGCAGCTAAAAGACTACAATGCTTAAGTTTCACATTTCAAACATAATCTGTAGAGCATGAGCCTGGTATATTGTCGTAGTATACTAAGATGCACTATATAATTATTTATATAAAAGATGCATTATATAATTACTAAGATGCTTGCATTGTAGAGTTTTCGTAGTATACTGAGATGTGATCAGAGCATGAAATAGGGGTGTCAATAGCTCAATATGGTGTATATGTATAAGAGGCCGGAGACTAAGGCTATAGCGATATGAGACTAAAGCTATAATGACATAAGATGCTTGCATTCTGATAAGCAGTTATGTGGAAGCAAGAGATATACACATCTCATTGTTAAACTAATGAATAGATTAACATCTTAGTAGCATATTCCAACAGCATGCATCATCAAAGAAACCTAGAAATAATTCAAAGGGATCCTATATGCATTTCCATATGGGTTGATTTTCCCTTAACCTAGAGATCATTCAATATGAAGAAATCTAGCAATAATTTACCAACAAAATGCATTGCCAACAACATGCATTGCCAACATCATCCAGCAAGGCAACATCATGTACCAAAAACATTGCCAAAGATTTTTTAAAGAAAGAAACTTACCCAAAATGCTTCAGATTTTCCATCAACAAAAGCCCCATTTTTCCAAGTATGAGCTCTCTTATAAACCTCCGATGGTTTAGGCTTTTGACCTCCATTCTTAATTGTCTAAAAACATTTTGCAAACTAATATATATCAATATTGTTCAATGATGGATATTGGACACAATAAATATAMATAGAAGGAATAAAGTTGCATACCATTTTGTCTTTTAGCTCTTGACACAAATCCTTGACAATGCTTCGATAGGCCTTTGCTACTATTTTTTCTATTGATAGAACATTGTTGAGACTTTTTCTTGAATGGTGAGTTAACTCTAGCCTTTTCTGATGCAACTTTCATACTTGGAGGACACCACTTTGGTCTATAATTTACTTCTTTAACCAACTTTGAAACCACATTAGTAAGCCACCTACTCAATTTTGACTTCCACTTAGCTTTCACTAACTTATTGATTGATGGATCCCATGAAAACTCTTTCTATGAATATTTTAAAAAAGGCAAAAAAAAAATGAGGTTAGTAAAGGGATTTAGTAAAATATTATACTTCAAGTTGAAAATCTTGAAATGAGGAAAATAAATGTCTTACACACCCTAAAACCAAACCACCAACGATTACGAACTTCAATAGGAACCTTAGACCTACTGGTGTATGGCTTATCCATAAATTGCTTAAAGGAGGTTCTCGTTACCTTTTTAACAACCTTTTGCTTTGTGAACCTGGGAAATATTTTTTAAAAATCACATATCATTTTTTTTTCATAACAATTGCTAAAAAAAATCTAGCAGTACTTGGTAAGGTTACCATAAGTCTCCTTTTAGATGCAACACTTTATCAACTTTAGCAGGATTTCCTCTTTCATTTGTTATATTCATACAAGTTCCATCAGTAGAATTGGCTGCAATTACAGTAGATGTAGTACTAGTCACCATAACAACATTAGTGGCAGCCGTTGTGGCAGCATTAGTGGTAGCATTTGTGGCAGCATTAGAGGCAGCATTAGTAATAGGAGTAATGGGTGACTCAAGAGTAGTTGATTGAGATGGTTGTAGGGGAGTTGATTGAGATTGCGGGGAAAGTTGCTCCACACGGTTATGAATTTGTCCAACATTTTAAAGGTCAAGTGCATTATCATCTTGAATGAAACTGTCGTAATCTTCTTGTCGTTGGAAAAGTGGCTTACAAGGAGGTCCTCTAATGATCCCACCCCTTCCATTAAGCCCTCCTCTACATCGATATGTCATCTGCCATTAGAACAAACATCAATAAGAAAAAGTAATCTAAAAGGGAAAAAACACTTAAAAATATATAAAGTAGAAGATATTTACAAATATATGTAGCGATCTAAAAATAGACAAGAGGATGTTTATTACCTTTTCATTTGCAAATAATGTACTGCATTCTATCATTATAGACAATATATACATCATTAAAAAAAATCAACAAACATCATTGGATGCATCTAAGTCATCAGATAAGGACTCATCACAAAAACATTCATTATTATCATCATCTTCTTCTTCTTCCTCCCCATCCTCCTCCTCCCTTACTTCTGTTTCTTCTTCTCCTCCATCATACTCTTCATCTTCCCCTAGAATATGATTTCTACCAACATCCATGTCATACTCCCTAGGATCAGATAATGATAGAGGGTCATCAATAAACTCTTCTTGAAATGCCAATTGCCCCTCAAGTGCGTCAATTGTCGCTCTAGCCTTAATGTTAAAAACAGCCAACCATTGATTCCTATCATTGGTTGTACTAGGATAAGGGACAAAACATACTTGCTAGGCTTGGAAAGCTATCACGTAAGGGTCATACACAGGGTATTTTTTGGCTTGATTAACATCAACAAGTTTGTACTTATCATGCACCCTAAAACCTAATTTAGGATCTATCCAATAAGATTTAAAGAGGATTGTTGTATAATTCTTTGCTTCCCCAACATAACTTAGCTCTATCACTTCGCGAAGCACTCCATAATAGCCCTCCCCATCTACGCTTCTCACACATACACTATAATTCATGGTTGACTTATTTTTTCCATAATCAAATGTGTGAAAATTAAACCCATTCACTTTAAATCTATTAAACTTTCGAACTTGTCTTGATGGGCCAATTGCTAAAGAGCGAATTATATCATYATTGGTGCCTTCTTTCATAACCTATAGCTGTTGTTGTTCATAAAATCAGATTTTGAAAAGAAAAAATTTAACAATTTTTTTATGATAGTTATATATGCAACTTACATATTCTTTCAGCCAAATGGGAAATTCACGATGATATTTATCCCATACATTCACGGCATTCGCAACACCATGCGTTCTCATCATTTCTTCCTCAAAAAAACTGTCATATGTATCATTTTAAAATAATTTTTTCATGAAGTATAAAATGTAAATGTAACAAATGAAATATGTATATAACTATATACCTTTCGTAATGTTTAAGAACATTACAAGCATCGTATTTCCCTTATCACTAAGGTAATCAATGGCTCCTTCTGAGGGCTTGTACCCTTCCATGTGAGAAAAAAAGCTCTGCATATTTGGGTCCGATATCTCATTGTTATCATCATTCAGCAAACAGCCCAAGATTTTTGTCTTGTATAAACATGAGGCTCAAATAATGGGTGCAAATTTGAAATCTCCTCAAGAAGGACAGCATTTGCAATCGAACCTCAACTTTAGCCTTATTGCCTACTGTAGACACCTAAAATGTCTCCCCAAAGAGTAATCAGTGATGAAACATATCGCGTCTCGCGATTGTTTCGATTTAGAAAAGATGCTTTGACTCATAAAAGTTGGAAATACGTGAGGTATACTCGGAACTATTGAGCAAAGGACAAATAAAGGGCAAAAACATTTCTTTTATTTATTTAGTTATTTTCTATTTTAGGTTCTTTTCTATTTTTGGATTTTTTAAAATAATTTATATTGGTGATCTCCATAATTTCCACTTTTCATCACACTCTTCACATTTTTAGATTATTTTTCTGATTTTTTCTATATCTTTTCTATGATAAATTTAACTTTTATACGCAGAAAATACAATAAAAAATACAAAATACACAAAAATACTCCAAAATACGTGGAATTCTAGAACATCTAGAACTCCTTGCTTGGAGAGCAAGGGTGTCTAGGTGCGTCGAATCAAGGCAAATCACGTATTATGGAAATGGAATCGGAGGAAATCAAAAATACGCGGAAAATATACAAAGTCTGCGTATATACGCAGGCTTCCCTTATATACGCAGGTCCCTGCGTTATTACGCAGCTCTGCTGCGTATATACGCAGCTCTGCTGCGTATTACGCAGCTCTGCTGCGTATATACGCAAGGTTTTTCCCTCATTTTTCCCCTCGTGCCTATAAATACTGTGCCTGCCTTGCTCATTCCGAACACACACGTCTATTCTATCTCCCCGCTCTAACTTGCGTATTCATTCTCTCATGCTCTCATACACTCTCTCAAACACTCTAAATACATTCGTTCTTGAGTTCTAAGCATCGATTCTGTTTCGATTCAACAAGCGATAACAAGGTTTATTTCTGAGATTACTCGCCACTAAACACACTCTTTCTCAATCTAATTAATAACTATTACGAGTTCAATCTAATTAACAAAAAATGTAGAAACTCACTATTTAATTGTTCCATGTAAATATGTAGGAGTAGTTATGTTTTCATGGTTTTCGTTTCTTTTATTTCATTTCATTATTATTATCACTTGTCAATACTAACGATTTCTTGTTCTTGTATGCGATCCAAGGCGAAGATTCATTCGCTCGTTTTTTTATTACGAACTAACATTGTTTTGTTTGCAGATTCAGGGTAGATTGGTTTGTATATATGATTTGAATTTCATATACTTCGCATTGTCTATGGTTGTACATCACTTGTATATTGCTTTAAACAAGACCGGGAATATGCGTATCACATTAAAGTCAGATAATTATGGACAACCGTTTTTAGGCACCGTTTCAATTTGATTAAGCAAAAGTGGTCACAATTTCTAGGTTAGAGTAGTCTCTTGTGCATATAGAAACCCACTTTCGTAGTAATCTTTAGGGTTAGTACGCTTCTAAGTGCTAAAATGTAAGTTATGTGCATTCAATAACCGTGATATGGAATTGCAATGAGACAGAGTAGAGGCCGCTAATGCGGGCGAATTGGGTTCAGATCTGATTCGTACATGTCCCCAGAACCCACGAACTGGTTACTGGATCAGAAGTGGGGCCATTAATTTGGCACCAATGTTTCGGGCGTCCGTGAATAACCTTTATAGGCACGGTGGCGACTCCCCTTACTCGACAACATACCCCAACGCCATCACGTGCGGGTTCCGTGGCTCAAGCCCACGCAAAGCACCTCGATGTAGTACCAAGCCGCGCGCCCGCTATACCCGAGGCGCAGCCCACGTCCTACAATTCTTTGCGCTAACAGCTCCTTTACACATCTCGGGTTTTGGAATTTTCTTCCCGCACCAAAAATTCCATATATGCACGCTTCGTCTACGATTTTTCCCGCTATAGAAATCCAGCAAATACATCTTTCGGGTCTACGATTTCTCCCGCTACAGAAATCCAGCACAAGCATTTTCGGGTCTACGATTTCTCCGCTACAGAAATCCAGCACAACCATCTTTCGGGTCTTATGGTTCTCCCGCTACAGAAATCTCAAGCAAAAATATCATCATCGGTCTTGAATCTTCTCCCGCGCTACAGAAGTTCCGTCAGCACATCTTCGGGTCTTGGAATCTTCTCCCGCTACAGGAAGTTCAGTCAGCACGTATTCGGGTCTTGGAAATTTCTCCCGCTACAGAATTCCGTTAGCATCTCTCGAGTTTTTGGAATCTTCTCCCGCTCAAGATGTTCCGCGCACTCTTCCGGGTTGGAGTTTGCTCCTGCAACTAAAATTCCAAGGCAAGCAAATAGACCGCACGGGACACGGCTACAGGTAAAACTAACCTTGTTTTGCAGGTACCGACGAAAAAGGGTGACTCAGGGTCGCAGAACGTCTTGAGTTGCTCTCCGTCCCGAATCGAATACTTGACTTTCGTCTTACGGAGACTATCGTCTCTCCAGACTGAGCAAAGTGGGGGCTCTGTAGACACCTAAAAATGTCTCCCCAAATGAGTAATCAGTGATGAAACATACCGCGTCTCGCGATTGTTTCATTTAGAAAAAGATACTTTGAACTCTAAAAGTTGGAAATACGTGAGTCATACTCGGAACTATTGAGCAAAGGACAAATAAAAGGGGCAAAACATTTTCTTTTATTTATTTTAGTTATTTTCTATTTTTAGGTTCTTTCTATTTTTAGGATTTTTTAAAATTAATTTATATTTGTGATCTCCATAATTTCCACTTTTCATCACACTCTTCACATTTTTCTGAGCTCACCAGATTTTAGATTATTTTCTGATTTTTCTATATTTTTTCTATGGTTTTTATAAGTTTTTATACGTAGAAAATACAATAAAAAATACAAAATACACAAAATAATCTCCGGAATACGTGGAACCTTCTAGACACTCTAGAACTCCTTGCTTGGGAGCAAAGGTGTCTAGGTGCGTCGAATCAAGGCAAATCACGTATTATGGAAATCAGATCGGAGGAAATAAAAATACGGGGAGAATATATACAGATCTGCGTATATACGCAGGTCTCCTGCGATTTATAACGCCAGGTTTTTCCCTCATTTTTCCCCTCGTGCCTATAAATACTTGCTTGCCTTGCTCATTCCGAAACACACACGTCTTCATCTTTCCCCGCCTCTAACTTGCGTATTCATTCTTTCATGCTCTCATACACTCTCTCAACACTCTAAAACATTCGTTCTTGAGTTCTAAGCATCGATTCTGTTTCGATTCAACAAGCATAACAAGGTTATTCTAGAATTTACTCGCCACTAAACACACTCTTTCCTCAAATCTAATTAATAACTATTACGAGTTTCAATCTAATTAACAAAAAAGTAGAAATCACTATTTAATTGTTTCATGTAAATATGTAGGATAGTTAATGTTTTCTTCCTCTTTTATTTCATTATCATTATTTATATCACTTGTCAATACAAACGATTTCTTGTTCTTGTATATCGATCCAAGGCGGAAGATTTATTTCGCTCGTTTTTTATTACGAACTAACATTTGTTTTGTTTGCAGATTCAGGGTAAGATTGTTTGTAATATATTTGAATTTCATATATTTCGCATGTCATTTGTACATCACTTGTATATATTGCTTAAACAAGACCGGAAATTATGCTATCACATTAAGTCAGATAATTATGGACAACCGGTTTTTATGCACCGTTTCAATTGATTAACGCCAAAGTGTCACAATTTCTAGTTAGGTAGTCTCTTGTGCATAATAGAACCCACTTCGTAGTTATCTTTAGGTTAGTACGCTTCTAAGGTGCTAAAAATGTAGTTATGTTGCATTCAATAACCGTGATGAATGGAATTGCAATGAGACCGCAGTAATGAGGCCGCTACATCGGGCGAATGGGTACAGATCTGATTCGTACCATGTCCCCGAACCCACGAACTGTATCTGGATCAGAACGTGGGCCATAATTTGCACCAACGTTCGGGCGTCCGTGAATAACCTTATAGCACTGGTGGCGACTCCCTTACTCGACAAACACTACCAACGCACTCACGTGCGGGTTCCGTGCGTCAAGCCCACACAAAGCACCTCGATATAGTACCAAAGCGCGGCGCCGCTATACGAGGCGCAGCCCACTGTCCTACAATTTTCTTTGCGCTAACAGCTCCTTACACATCTTCGGGTTTTGGAATTTTCTCTCGCACCAGAATTCCATATATGCACGCTTCGGGTCTACGATTTTCCCGCTACAGAAATCCAGCAATACATCTTTCGGTCTACGATTTCTCCCGCTACAGATATCAGCACAAGCATCTTTCGGGTCTACGATTTCTCCCGCTACAAATCCAGTACAACCATCTTTCGGGTCTTATGGTTTCTCCCGCTACAGAAATCTCAAGCAAATACATCTTCGGGTCTTGGAATCTTCTCCAGATACAGAAAGTTCCGTCAGCCATCTTCGGGTCTTGGAAATTTCTCCCGCTACAAAAAATTCCGTTAGCATCTCTCGAGTTTTTGGAATCTTCTCGCCGCTCAAGAAGTTCCGCGCACTCTTCCGGTGTTTTGGAGTTTGCTCCTGCAACTAAAATTCCAAGGCAAGCAAATCAGCCGCACGGACACGGCTACAGGTAAACTAACCTTTGTTTTGCAGGGTACCGGCGAAAAAGGGTGACTCGGTCGCAGAACGTCTTGAGTTGCTCTCCGTCCCGAATCGAATACTTGACTTTCGTTTCGTACGAGACTATCGTCTCTCCAGACTGAGCCAAGTGGGGCTTCTGTAACACCTAAAAATGTCTCCCAAATGATAATCAGTGATGAAACATACCGCGTCTCGGATTGTTTCGATTTAGAAAAGATACTCTTGAACTCATAAAAGTTGGAAATACGTGAGGTCATACTCGGAACTATTGAGCAAAGGACAAATAAAAGGGCAAAAACATTTCTTTATTTATTTTAGTATTTTCATTCTTTTTAGGTTTCTTTTCTATTTTTAGGATTTTTAAATAATTTATATTTGTGATCTCTCATAATTTCCACTTTCTTCACAACTCTTCACATTTTTCTGAGCTCACTAGTGTTTTTAGATTATTTTTCTGATTTTTCTATATTTTTCTATGATTTTTATAGGTTTATACGTAGAAAATACAATAAAATAAAAATACACAAAAAATACTCTGGAAATACGTGGAACCTCTTAAACACTCTAGAACTCCTTGCTTGGAGAGCAAGGGGTGTCTAGGTGGCGCGAATCAAGGCAAATCACGTATATGAAATTGGAATCGAGAAATCAAAAAAACGCGGAGATATATACAGATCTGCGTATATACGCAGGTCTCCTGCCTATATACGCAGGGCTTTTTCCTCATTTTTCCCTCGTGCCTATAATACGTGCCTACCTTGCTCATTCCGAACACACACTCTATTCTATCTTTCCCCGCCTCTATGCGTATTCATTCTCTCATCTCTCATACACTCTCTCAAACACTCTAATACATTCGTTCTTGAGTTCTAAGCACTCGATTCTGTTCGATTCAACAAGCGATAACAAGGTTTATTTCTGAGATTAATCGCCACTAAACACTTTTCCTCAATCTAATTAATAACTATTACGAGTTTCAATCTAATTAACAAAAAAATGTAAAACTCACTATTTAATTGTCCATGTAAATGTGAGGAGTAGTTATTTTTTCATGTTTTGTTCCTTTTATTTCATTATCATTATTATTACACTGTCATACTAACGATTCGTGTTATAGCGATCCAAGGCGGAAGATTCATTTCGCTCGTTTTTTTTACGAACTAACATTTGTTTTGTTTGCAGATTCAGCGGTAAGATTGGTTTGTATATATGATTTGATTTCATATACTTCGCATTGTCATGGTTGTACATCACTGTATATATGCTTAAACAAGACCGGAAATTATGCGTATCACATTAAAGTCAGATAATTATGGACAACCGGTTTTAGGCACCGTTTCAATTTGATTAACGCAAAGTGGTCACAATTTCTAGGTAGGTAGTCTCTTGGCATAATAACCCACTTTCGTAGTAATCTTTAGGTTAGTACGCTTCTAAGTGCTAAAAATGTAAGTTATGTGCATTCAATAACCGTATGAATGGAATTGCAATGAACGTAGGAGGCCGCTACATGCGGGCGAATTGGGTTACAGATCTGATTCGTACCATGTCCCCGAACCCCAAACTGTTACTGGATCAGAACGTGGGCCATTATATGCACCAACGTTCGGGCGTCCTGTAAAACCTTTATACGGCACGCAGGTGCGACTCCCTTACTCACAACACTACCCCAACGCACTCACGTGCGGTTCCGGGCTCAAAAGCCCACGCAAAGCACCTCGAGTTAGTACCAAGCTGCGCGCCCGCTATACCGGAGGCGCGCCCAAGTCCTACAATTCTTTGCGCTAACAGCTCCTTTACACATCTCGGGTTTTGGAATTTCTCCCGCACCAAAAATTCCATATATGCCACGCTCGGTCTCGATTTTTCCCGCTACAGGAAATCCAGCAAATATACATCTTTCGGTCTACGATTTCTCCCGCTACAGAAATCCAGCATAAGCATCTTTTGGGTCTACGATTTCTCCCGCTACAGAAATCCAGCACTACCATCTTTCGGGTCTTATGGTTCTCCCGCTACAGAAATCCAAGCAATACATCTTCGGGTCTTGGAATCTTCTCCCGCTACAGAAGTTCCATCAGCACATCTTCGGGTCTTGAATTTCTCTCGCTCACAGAAGTTCCGTCAGCACGTCTTCGGGTCTGAAATTTCTCCCCGCTACAAGAAATTCCGTTAGCATCTCTCGGGTTTTTGGAATCTTCTCCCGCTCAAGAAGTTCCGCGCACTCTTCCGGGTTTTGGAGTTGCTCCTCCCAACTAAAATTCCAAGGCAAGCAAATCAGACCGCACGGGACACGGGCTACAGGTAAAACTAACCTTTGTTTTGCAGGTACCGGCGAAAAAAGGGTGACTCAGGGTCGCAGAACGTCTTGAGGCTCTCCGTCCCGAATCGAAAACATTGACTCTGTCACGAGACATCGTCTCCCAGACCAGCCAAAGTGGGGCTTCTGTAGACACCTAAAAATGCCTCCCCCAAAAGAGTAATCAGTGATGAACATACCGGTCTCGCGATTGTTTCCGATCTAGAAAGATGCTTTGAACTCATAAAAGTTGGAAATACGTGAGTCTACTCGGAACTATTGAGCAAAGGACAAATAAAAGGGCAAAAACATTTTCTTTATTTATTTTAGTTATTCTATTTTAAGTTTTCTTTTCTATATTATGTTTTAAAATATATATTGGTGATCTCCAATTTCCACTTCTTCATCACACTCTTCACATTTTGCTGAGCTCACCAGTATTTTTAATTATTGTTTCTGATTTTTCTATATTTTTTCTATTGATTTTTATAAGTTTTTATACGCGGAAGAAAATACAATAAAAAATACAAAATACACAAAAAATACTCCGGAAATACGTGGAACCTTCTAGAACACTCTAGAACTCCTTGCTTAGAAGCAAGGGTGTCTAGGTGCGTCGAATCAAGCAAATCACGTATTATGGAAATTGGAATCGGAGGAAATCAAAATACGCGGAGAATATATACAAAGTCTGCGTAGTAGGCTCCTGCCTAATACGCAGGTTCCCCTGCGATATACCAGCTCTGCTGCGGTATATACGCAGCTCTGCTGCGTATATACGCAAGGTTTTCCTCATTTTTCCCTCGTGCCTATAAATACGTGCCTGCCTTCTCATTCCGAACACACACGTCTATTCTATCTCCCGCCTCTAACTTGCGTATTCATCTCTCATGCTCTCATACCTCTCTTAAACACTCTAAATACATTCGTTCTGAGGTCTAAGCATCGATTCGTTTCGATTCAACAAGCGATAACCAAGGTTTTTTCTGAGATTACTCGCCACTAAAACACACTCTCCTCCATCTAATTAATAACTATTACGAGTTTCAATCTAATTAACAAAAAATGTAGAAACTCACTATTTAATTGTCCATGTAAATATGTAGGAGTAGTTAATGTTTTTCATGGTTTTCGTTCTCTTTTATTTCATCTATCACTTGTCAATACTAACGATTTCTTGTTCTTGTACAGCGATCCAAGGCGAAAGATTCATTTCGCTCGTTTTTTATTACGAACTAACATTTGTTTTGTTGCAGATTCAGGTAAGATTGGTTGTATATATGATTTGAATTTCATACTTCGCATCATGTTGTACATCACTTGTATATATGCTTAAACAAGACCGGAAATTATGCGTATCACATTAAAGTCAGATAATTATGGACAACCTTTAGGCACATTTCAATTTGATTAACGCAAAGTGGTCACAATTTCTAGGTTAGGAAGTCTCTTGTGCAAATAGAAACCCACTTTCGTATAATCTTTAGGTTAGTACGCTTTAAGTGCTAAAAATGTAGTATGTTGCATTCAATAACCGTGATGAATGGAATTGCAATGAGACCGAGTAGAGCCGCTACATGCGGGCAATTGGGTTACAGATCTGATCGTACCATGTCCCCGAACCCACGAACTGGTTACTGGATCAAATGTGGGACCATTAATTTGGCACCAACGTTTCGGGCGTCCGTGAATAACCTTTATAGGCACGGTGGCGACTCCCTTACTCGACAACACTACCCCAACGCACTCACGTGCGGTCCTGGCTCAAGCCCATGCAAAGCACCTCGATTAGTACCAAGCCGCGCGCCCGCATACGCGAGGGCGCGGCCCACGTCCAATCACCACCTTTAATTTTAAGTGATATAAAAACACAAAGAATTGTTTGTTATTCATAAATATTTGCAATGATGTGCAATTAGTTACATGATTAAAAAAAGTAACCTTACCTCTCAAAACAATACATCCACCTATATTGGACAGGCCCCCCAACTTTTGCTTCATAAGCCAAGTGAATAGGAAGATGCTCCATGACATTAAAAAAACTTGGTGGAAATACTTTTTCCAACTTACAAATAATTTCAACAATATTTTTCTCTAATTCAACCATATCTTGATATCGCAATGTTGTGGAACAAATATCTCTAAAGAACTGGCTTATTTYCGTCAAAGCTTTCCAAACATCAAGTGGCAACATATCTCTAAATGCGACAGGGATCAATCTTTGCATGAAAACATGACAATCATGACTTTTCATGCCAAAAAGCTTACAATCCTTCATATCAACACACCTACTTAGATTAGAATCATATCGATCAGGGAACTTCAATTTTTGAACCCACTAACATACTACCTTTCTCTTTTCCWTAGGCAACACATAGGGAGCTTGTGGTATTGAAGGGTAAGTCTTCTCATTCTTGACAACGTCTTGTATTTCCAATCTCCTTCGTTTGCAATAAAGTTTCACATCCTTTCTAACATTTTCATCGTCCTTAGATTTTCCTTTCACATCCATTATTGTATTGAACACATTGTCAAAAAAGTTTTTTTCAATATGCATAACATCAAGATTGTGACGTATTAAGAGCTTACTCCAATAGGGAAGTTGACAAAAAATACTTTGCTTTTTCCAATTATGCTTATCACCATACTCCTTAATGTCATATCCATGGTTCTGGGATACAAGTTGTGATGTCATAGGTAGCATTGATACATGACCCCAAATTTCTTCACCACTCAATCTCTCTGGTGGCCTTGAAGTTTCTTCTACTCCCTTCCTAAAACCACTTTTATTTTGTCGGAAAACATGATCTGGAGGAAGAAATTGTCGATGACAATCAAACCAAGAATGTTTTCTACCATAGGTTTCAAAAAAAATGATTTAGTGTTTTCCATGCAATATGGACAGGCTAACTTACCTGCTGTCATCCACCCGGATAACATACCATATGCAGGAAAATCGCTTATGGTATGCAACAAAGCARCCTTCAATTGAAAATTTTGCTGTTTTGAAACATCAAAGGTCGGCACCCCCACCTCCCATAAATGCTTCAGCTCATCGATGAGAGGTTCTAAGAAAACATTTATATTTCCCTTTTGATTCTTTGGTTCGGGAATAATTAAACTCATAAACATGAAAGGTTTTTTCATACACAACCATGGTGGCAAATTATAAGGAGTTAAAATTACCGGCCAATAAGAGTATTGCTTCCCAGTCTTTCCAAAAGGTGAAAAACCATCCGTGGAAAGACCAAGACGGACATTTTCGTGGCTCAGCGGAAAAAGATGGAAAAGAGGTATCACAGTGTTTCCATGCCCGAGCATCACATGGATGAATCATTACATCACTTTGTTGTGATTCTTCACTATGTAGTTGGGAACGAGTTGCATGCCACCTCATTTGCTCTGCAGTTGAGTTGGTTGCATACAATCGTTGCAATCTAGGAGTGATTGGAAGATAATGTAGAACCTTGATTGGAGAACGTTTTTCGTTTGCCCTAGCAGCCTTATAACGACTACTTTTACACATAAGACACTCACTTAGAGCTTCATTCTCCTTCCAAAAAAGTATACACCCATTTGGACATACATCTATCTTTAAATGTGGGAGTTCAAGTCCTTCTAGCAACTTTTTAATCCTATAGAAAGTTTCGATCATGTGATTATCATTTGGACAAACATCCTTAATCAAAGATGTGAAACCATCTATGGCTCTATGTGGAATGATATATTCGCATTTAAGGTTAGTGATTCTTGAAGCGACCGATAATAATGAGACACTACACCCTTCATATAAAGGTTTCTCGGCATTTTTAAGCATGTCAAAGAATTTTTTGGCTTCAGGAGAGGCTCTTCCTCTACATCATTATCTACCATATCTTGATGAGCTCTTTCATTTCCAAATGCATCCATCACCATATTTATACAAGGATTATTTRAGAGTACTCCGCCACTTGGAAAACTATTACCCAAATCACTTTCACCATGACAAGTCCATATGTAATAATCCGGACAAAAACCATGCTTATACAAGTGCAACTTAACCGTATCCGGATCTTTAAATGGCACTTTTTGACACTTATCACAAGGGCATTTCAACATTCCATCAACTAGCATATTATCTTGTCTACAAGCTAATTCAACGAACTCGTCTATGAACTAAGATAATTTCCATATATTCTTTGATACATCCATTCTCGATCAACTCTCTTCACTGCAAAATAAATTATAATTTGTTACTTGTAATAAGATTCATAAATGATGATTAAGTTCAGTTCTTATAACTCTGATAAATTTTAAAGTTTGTATGATGACACATATTAGAGAAATTGTACCTAATTAAAACATTTAAAATGTAAAACTATCATTGATCTACAAAAAAGGGGGGATAACACTAACTTACGCACATTACTTTGCATGCTAAAAAAATATAATGTATAGCCTTAAAAGTATAGATCATTTAAATAAGTGAACATGCTTGTGTTTACTTAAAAAAGGAAGGAGGGATAGAAATCTCACTTGTCAAACACAATTTCAAGCCGCTACCTTCACTTGATTTCCATTTGTTACACCAAAATAAATATACGAAAAAACTATTACTTTATTTTTAGGAACAAGAACAATAATAAATACGTTTCAATTCGTATATAAATATAATATCGATGAAAAACAATGATATCGTTTGTAATGTGACTCATAATATATCACAACCAGATACCAAAAGTAGCCCATTTGTATCTGATTGAGGATTCATTGCTATTCTGAAAATTATCCTATTAATCTGGAGAAAACATAAGTTCAGGTAATCTTTCAAAGTGTTTACATATCTGGAAGGCATTCGGCTTGGACATTAATCTGAAAAATAAACCAGTTGTCATTTTATCTTCTGTTGGCGATATTATAGATATTAGATTAAGTTGTTTAGAATATTTGTTAGTTTGTTAGGATATTTACAAATTAGTTGGATATTCGGATTAAATATAGGTTAATTAGGGTTGTTATAACCGTTGATATCGATAATCGGCTAGATATTCCATGTATTAGATTTTATAATTTTAGATAATGTTAGAGGTATTTGCATAAGATTCCTATCTTTCATAATATCTTATTACGTTTTAAATAGCTGTATTATAATAGGTTTGAAACTCTCAATAAAATCAATATTTGTGTTAAAAATTCTTCTTTGTAATTCAGAGAAAACCTTGGAGTTTGGTTGTCCGGAACTTCACTTATTAGCGCGCTACTAGTCGGTTGTCTCTTTTTAGGGGGCTGTTTCCACTTGGTGGATTTTAGATCCTCGAGTCTTTTCAAGATTTGAAGTTATCTTTATTATTCAAACTATAACACAGTTTTTGATCTTTCAATAGAATTATGAGAAATCTTCCTTTTAAATCCCAACATCAATTTGGTATCAAGGCCCAACATTCTTCAGGGTTCCTACACGTTTTTTGCCAATTTTCACCCGTATTTTTCATGGTCCACGAATATGATGATTCTTATCAGCTGTGTGCTAGTATGCATCTCCATCTCCAATCCTCAAGAAGTTCCATCTTTAGCAAAAGCAGAGATATAAGATGTCATGCAAAACATTAGTAAGAAGAAGGTTCGGGAATATGCATCATTCAACGAGTTCAGATGAGATGAGAGAACGTACCCCCTAGACTATGATCTCAAGCATCTACGATTACAATATTCCTGATTTTTGATGGATCTTGACCTGAACAAGTACACAATTGACGTAAGACAATAGATCTTTACCTTGTGTTTTTAAGGTATGATAGTTACTAGTGCAGCTGGTGCAATCCTAGATTGACGAATCATGCTCCTTATGGTTCGACTCTGTGCAAGCTCAACCCATCAAAAGCAACAATACCCTATATTTCTTGAAGCAAGTTGAAGGCGGAATCATACACAAAAATTTTTTCCTAGGATTTCGATCATCCAAACTACCTCAGTTGCTTCCTTTGATCAAGCAACCAATCTGTTCGGAATACTGCCAAGAATTTGAGACTCACTCTTCTGTGACATTGCGTAAGAAGCACAAAAAGATGGCACGTTTTCAAAGAGGGTTTGAAGAGTTACATAGCTAATCAGCTTGCCTCTTGTGATTCTTTGAGATCATGTGTCCAGGCAGAAAATGAGGTATAACCACGCATCTTGCTCCTAAGACCACTTTCACATCACACTCGTCGTTATCTTTCTAGTGTTCTCACTTCCACTCCAGTGTCGAGGAAATCCATTCATCCACTATCAAGAAAAGCCCTGATGAGAAGGATAATGAAGTGCTTCAATTGTCATGGACGATGCCATTCAAGAGGGATTTAACCGAACCAAGAAATCTTTACGATCCAAGATTTGAGAACTGAGGATTTGGCCAACAATCAATTCAAGAACCCTTTCCAATGACATATCTTGATCAAGACTTGGTTGTTCCCAATGATGTGGACGCCTCAAATGCTTTTATAGGCGAACTCCCCACATCTAATTGGGGAAGACGATCTTCAGAGGAGAAACTATTCCGCACTATTGCCATGTCAGAATAAGGTTTAGTTAATTTGATAGTTGTCTTACTACTTAATTGTGGCGCTCAAGCAATTGTGAAAAGTTTAATCTTGAAACAGACCACATCTCCAAACCCTACAGTGAAAATGGGAACGAAGATATCATAGAAGAGAATATAGAAAAGACCCTCCATCAATCTCTTGCCCTTTCACCATACGGCCTTACAAAGACAAGATTGTGTGATATTGCTTGCAATGAAGATATCATATCATACACTAGATACATATGAACGACCTAGCAGTTTATAGGAAGAGTTAGATTCTAGAGAAGTCTAATGTATACGGTTTCTTTGGATGGAAGAAATACAAAGTTGCATCAAGCACAAAGAGGCCCGACCCTAGAGGTCCTCCTACAACAAACAAAGGTATCTTACTCCTTAACTCTAAAATTATTCTTGTGAACTGATGCTGAAAAGAAATGATTCTTCTTTTGTCAAACGAACATAGCTTATTACTCATCCTAATCACGCACATCTTAACATACGTTTACTTTGATTTGTTGATGAGTTTCATGATGTTGTTCCTGATGATTTGCCTAAGTGTATCCCTTTGACGTTCTGCGTATTGACATTGCATTTGATCTTGGATCCCGGCGCACCTCTCCCAAACAAGCTGCTTATGATGCATATCCTCAAGAAAGCCAAGAACTTGAAAGAACAAATTAGATTGATTGATAGGGCTATGTCGTGAGGTATGATTCCTTGTGCCGTTCCAGCTTTCCTCGTGCCAAAGAAGGATTGGTTCTGCGTATGTGTATTGTATTCTTAAGGGCCAGTGAACAACATCACAATCAGTATCTCCTACTGCCCGTTGCACGCTAGTGCTATGAACCATGGTGCTATTGATTTTTTCCAAGATGAATTTCGGAGTGGTTACCACAAATGGATATTCTATGCATGGATGATGAACGGCTTTCAAGACAACAGCATGTTATACAGTGATGTTGATGCCTTTCTATGCAACGCCCCTAGTCGGTTCATCGCTCATGAATGGACTACGTGCCCTTTCTTACCCAAATCATTGTGGTATTTAGATGATATCCTGATTTATAGCACAGAATGAAGTTGAACATTTGATCATCTGAATTACTCTTTGGAAATTAGGATGTGAATTTATGAACTGAGAGTGTGATTATGGATAGATCAATATCACTTTTCTTGGTACATTGTTTCTGTGCGTGTCTACATGTTATCCTTCAAAGTTGAAAGCCAATATAAACAAATAACCACATGGTGCGCTACAATGTTCAATTAAGCGTTCGAGTTTCCATGCCTTGCAAGTTTCTATAGACTGTTATCCTATATTTCTCAACAATTCATGAGCTATTAATGCCTTGACTAAAAAGGGGGGAAGTTCGTATGGAACCTAGGTAAACTTTTGAGGCTATCAAGAGAAGCTTTCATGCACCACTTCTTGCACTTACCGTATTTTGCAAAGCTTTTTGAAGAGCTCGATGTGATGCTGAGTGGTGTCGGCATTGGAGGTTACTGTCATGAAATCGTCCTATTGCAACTTTAGTGAGAGTTGAATGGCTAAACTGAAGTATTCCAATAGAATATCGCTTGATTCTGATTCTATTATATACAAGATCTTGATCACTTTGGTCACATTTATTGCGTCCTAACCTTTCATATTGCTTCTGATCATAGCCTTGAAGTTATCACCAAATGAAGACCCCAGCAAAAACATTGAATCTAGATCATGGCAAAATAGTGTTGATTTTGCAATCTTTCACATTCATGCGAAGTACAAGAGAGCAACAACATTGTGGCTGATGCACTCTCAAGAAGAACTATTTTTGCTATGTGACAAATGTTTGGAAGATTCGAAATCCTAAAGAATACTATCAAACGATCCTACCTTTTCCAAGTTTTCGACCTACTGTGTTCACATACAATGATGGTTTTCTTTTCAGGTAACAAACTTTGCCTTCCTCAGTGGGATTCAGTGATACTTTGGTTTCTGATGGGCATGGTGTGTCTTGCTGGTCACTTTGGGTTCACAACCTTGGATATTTTGCGCAAAACCCTTCATGTCAAGCATGTTGAAGTGATGTGGAGTATATTGTGGACAGTGCGTACTTATCTCATATTATCCAGAATATCGTTTCCACATGGGTTTGTAACTCTTCTCTGGCCATGTTCCTTCTACACTGCTCACTTTGATTGTTATGATTTCATTTAGGGGCTCTACCACTTAACGCATCGACTGTATAGTGATCAATCTATGGTAGTGTTGTCTGTTCTTTCGAAGATGCCCACTTTTGTCCCTTGCCTACAAACGGCATGATGCTTACTCTTATTGGGATCTTTATTTCAAGAGAATTGTTTGCGTTACATGGCTTTGCCTTTGAGCATCATTCTGATCGCGGACACGAAGTTTTAAGTCACTTTTGGCGCACGTCTATGGAACTGTTTGGTACGAGTAGGCTTCTCTTAAGCACTTCTCACCTACCCCCAAACTGATGCCAAACTGAGGTTGACAAGATTCATTACATTGGTGAGACTTCTTTGTGGCTTGGTCAAACAAGACTCAAAAAGATTGCGGTATGTCTGAAGCTCACACATCGCTGTATATTTCATGAATGTTCTTTTCATGGAGTACAAAAACTTCTAAAATCTCTTTTGAGTTGTTATGGGTGAACCCCTTTCTACCATTTGAGCTGCCTCCTATATCCTAAGGAGCTTGATACATGCAATGCTAATGTTAGAGCATTTTTTGAACTTCACTCTTTAAATCAAGATCAGATGAATAGATGATATCACTAAGTACACTGACAAGGGTCAATAACATATGGTGCACACAAACTCTTCTTTTTCATAGTTGGTGATCTGGTTGGTGTGCCATTGAGAAAGACGTTTCCGTATAGCGAATAAGAACTAAGTTAAGCCTAAGGCTGCTGAACCGTTTCAAGAGTACTCACAGAATTGGGGGAGATCGCTGTACAGAACTCACCTTCACCTGATATATGTGATGAGTATACTACTTTTCAACTTGTGATCCTTTCTCCCTACTTTTCCAGACAAAATTTGAGGGCACAATTTCTTCAAAGGGGGAGAAAGATGAGATGTCATGGCTCTTTGGTAGAATATCCTATAATCTGAGTATAAACAATAATATTCAGGATAATTGCTTTCAAAGTGGTACATATCTGGAAAGGAATTTTCGGCGGACATTAATCTGGAAAAATACAAATAGTTGAAAATTATCTTGCCGAATATTATAGATTAGATTGTTTGTTATAATATTTGTTAGTGTTTAGATAATGTGTATAATTAGTTAGGATATAATGATAATATCTAGGTAAATTAGTTTATAACCGTGTGAATTTCGTTGTTTAGATTGATCGGTTAGGATATTTCCTGTTAATTAGATTTAGTATTTTAGGATGAATGTTAGATAGTATTGTTTGATAAGATTTCTATCTTTTCTCATAATATACTTAATTATTGTTTAGATATTAGCTGTATTATAACATAGTTCGAAACCTCTTCAATAAACTTCAGTATTATTGTGTTAAAAATTCTTCTTTTTAATCAGAGTGAAAAACTGTGAGTTTTGGTTGTCCGGAAAATTCACTTGATAGTAATTAGTCGGTTTCTCTTTTAGGCTAGTTCCACTGTGTGATTAATCCTTCGATCTTCCAATATTTAAGTTATTTTTATTGTTTCAAACACTACTCAAACACTTTTGTCGTTTCTTGGATTTCTGAGGAATTCTTCCTTTATCGCAACCTCAGTATCACTAACATAAAGCTATAATGATAACAATATATAAGAAGTAGCAAAATTTTTAGATTTTTCTTATAGCTTGACATATTAGACATTACTTTATCATTTATGTAAAAATTATAAATATAAACTATTGTTTAATAAAGTGAGCCGCAAATTAGTATTAGCAAAAAGGTAAACAATCAAATAATATTCAATGACTTAAAGTAACGACAACAATCAAATAGATGAGCAATAGGACAAAGCTCAAGGTATATGTATAAGTTTCATATGAATTTGTGCCCACAAAACTTATGTGAAGAATAAATTATCAAACTCGAAAAGAGGCAAAACCACAAAAAATCTAGTATTATATATTATCAATAATCCATATCTTAATCATGTACAACTCATCTATGAGTAAAGACCAAAGAGTGGGATCCCCTTTAAAGGCCTACAATCAAATACAGAGACCATTTTACAACTAAAACTAAACAAGGTAATTTCAGATAATACTAATTCATTCAAAATATCACCCTAATTAAAAATTTCAGATTTGCAGTAAATAATATGACAACCTTGTAATTTAAGCTATTATTAAAATAATACTASTAATAACAATGAAAACTAGAAACAAAAGAAAGAATTTTTATAGTGACATCATTACATTACTTTAATCTCAAGTGATTACTTATAACATTAGATTAAAGGTCCTGTTAATCCGACAATGAGGGGTCCTTTTTAATAAACTTCCCATTCATTTTCATACTTTCAATTCACAAATAAGAAAAAAAAGAATTAATTACCTCTGTCCGAGATGTCAAAGATGCGAGAGAGATCGAGCCCACTGACTAAGATGCAAGAGAGCCACCGAGAGGGAAGCCCGTCATTGCTTCCCACCGACACGCTAATGTCACTGGCCACTAACAAGCCGTCGTCGCTGCTACTAACACGCTGCTGATGAGAAATTTAAGGATTTAGAAGAAGAGAATATCGCCGGAAAAGTAGAGTTAATGATGTCGTACCGTCGATTGATATTGCCAAATTATGAATTTCAAGAAGAAAAGTCACCGGAGATAAATTGTGTGTGAGCATTAACCTAGTTTTACTTTTACTCATGAAGAGGCATGACTTTACTCATTGTGAAAAGTCGCCAGGTAGTAATGAAGAAGCGTAGAAGTAATGAAGAGGCATGACTTTTACTAATTGTTGTATTTCTTTTTCTTTTTCGTTTTCTTTTTTTTTTAAAGAAGAAGGTGCTAGAATAGTAGTATTTTAATAATAAAAGACTTGAATTGAGTGCTTGAATTTTGTGAAACTGCCAATGTCAAAATTTTATTACCAAAACGCGGGTAAGGCTAAAAAAATTTTGCTTCAGAAGATATATTCCGTTTCAAATTTTGCTACGGAAATATTTGTTCTGTTTCAATATCTGAAACGGAAAATTGAACCGTTTCAAAATTGGAAACGGAAAATTGATCCGTAGTAAAATTTGAAACGGATATTTATTCGGTCGCAAGTATAAAAACGGAATAAAAGTCCGTCGCACTAATCCGTCGCAAAAATCAACATTTTTTTGTAGTGTTAGTTCTACATGCATCTCCAATAATCCTAGCAAAAGCACCTAAAACCTACAAAAACAAAGCAACACACACCCGAGAAGAGTAATAACCAAATATAAAGAATCATAGCTATAAAAAGTTGAAACTATGGGAAAAGTAAGATGAAAACACGCAAATTAGCATAGACATATGAGCATAAAATGATGTTACCAGCCATCTTTAGATAAAATAACTAAAGAACAAAAAAGCAGTTAGTTGATGAACACTTGATGAAAGATTTCGATGTGGACAACTCACATAGTAAGCCCATGTATGTCACAGTCAATGTAGATGGCATCAAATTAGGTAAAGTACTAATTGACAATGGAGCTACAATTAATCTAATGTCTTGGTTAGTTTTTAAGAAATTGGAGAAGGGTAAGAAGGAACTATCCAATGATAGAATTAATATCACTTCATTCAATGGCAGGTCATAGGGTATTGAAGGTTTAGCATGCATGCATGCATGTACAAGTAGGTACATCTAAGACTTGGTCAGTTTTCTTTATAGTAAACCGGGAGGGCTATTGCAATGCAATTCTCGGAATAGAATGGTTTCATCATACTTATGTTATTCAATTCCTTCTAATTCGCAACTGAAAATATTATTATGGAATGGCTCTGAATATAAGGTAGTTTGTCCTGATGTTAATGTTTAGTTGATTGATATTATCCAAGATTTCCCCAGTGTGCTTCTGAGGACCTTACCTAATGATGAAGGGATTGCTCTTAAACTTGAAAGTCAACTAACCCCAAGGATGAAAGTTATTTAAAGTGCAGTCAGTTGCATACAAAAGGCTACTCAGAATAATGATTGTAGACAACCAAAAGTGTCTCTCCAAATTGAATAGCCGGTGATGAAAAGTACGATACTTCGAAATAGATTTTAATTGTGAAAGTTGCAACAAAATCTATAAACCACACCCACTTGCACAAATTGAATTAAATTTGAACTCGAAACCATACACCGAGAGCCCAATAATAGGCGGAAAACATTTACTTTTATTGATTTTAATTATTTTCTATTTTTAAGCTTTTTTCTTTGTTAATAGGATTTTTTTAGAGTATTTTTCTACAGGTCATTTCTAATATTTCTGAGTTTGCGAGTATTTTTAGATTATTTTTCTGATTTTTCTTTGATTTTCTATGATTTTTACAAGTTTTATAAAATGATTTTCGAAAATAAATAAATTCGGAAATTCTAAGGGAAATCCATAAAATTTGGGAATGATCCGGAATATTCTAGAAGAGTAATCTTGATCTCCAAGGAAGCCAAAATCATATAAAGGATGATTCTCGAATAAAAGATTAGATCCAAAAAATATAGATGCAAATTCCCGAACGAAAGATAGATAAAAAAAACTGAATCGTATACACATCACCAGAAGCATATATACACATGGGATTAGCGTATATACGCTTTCCAGACCATATAAATGCTTCCCTAAGCGTATATCACTTTTACAATATCTATCCTTTGTATACGCCTATAAATATATGCTCTCGGTGCTCATTCGACAATCAACGAAAATCAATAGTCGATCAACGAAAATTAATATTCTGTCAATGAATTCTCTCGTGCATAGTGCAATTCAAAGCTCTTAAAATTGTCACTCTCGGAAATCACTCACAAATATCTAAGGTTTTCGAATCCGTCACAACTTTCAGAGTCGTTTCTTTGCAAATCTAGGTACAAATTCTGAGGCTATTCTATGCAATTCTCTGTCTTCTTTTGTTATTAATTTTAATTATTATTTCTACATTGATTTTTATTTTTTTGCTTTCAATCAAGTAAATAATTTTGTTTTCATTTGTTTTTCGCTATTTCATAATTATTTTAATTGTTGTTGTCAATGCTAACAATTTCTTTTATTGTGATCAGCGATTCGTTTGGAAGCAAAGCTTATGATATAAAAATTGCCCTGAGAATTCTATCTTGATAGTTCGCTACAAATATTGCTTCCAGTTATGGGATGAGTACATTAAATGGCGCAAGTATGTGAATTGAGAATTATCCGCCATAGACGACGATGATTTTGAGGGGTATATGGAACACCTAAACATCAGGAGTATTATGGCTCAGCTACTAGACACTGGGAATGTGACACTCCAGCAAGACAACAAAATCAATTTATTATGTATCTAAATATATTTAGGTCCTTACTTTTATTATTATTATATTCAAAAGTTACAAAAATCAATTTTTTTTTTTTTGAAAAAAGGTAAAAAGAAATTTTATAGCTCAACAAAAACCATACATAATACAAGAGCCATGCTCCCAAGACAAAACAAAGAGAGAAACTAGTCTAGAAACAGTTGCATACACCACTGTTTATTTAAACTACTAATCTTCCTAGGTAAAACATACTTGATTCTCACATACAAATCCTCTCTCAGGTGCTGCATACAAACCGAAGGTCTTTGAATATTGGCCAACCAGACTGCACTATTCCGCTGCTGCCAGATGGTATAAAGAGTACCAACAAACCAGCTAGCCAAAATCTGCTTTCTGAACCTACCCTGTAGGGAAGTCAATTGACTCACACAAGCCTGAATATCCGAAGCAAATTGAAAACCAGTATAAGCAGAAAGAATTCCCAGGCATCTCCTACTGAAATCACAGTCAAAAAACAAGTGAGAGAGAGTCTCATCSTGGCAGCCACATAAAGGACAACTCACATCAGTCAAGACATGCATGCTAGCCAAGCGAACCCTTGTTTTCAGCTTCTCCCACATGATTAACCAAYAGATAACCCGATGCTTAGGAATATTCATTCTATTCCAAACCAGAAAAGCCCAAGGTACTAGAGTATGCTGGCCTCTGAGTCATTCATAACCACTGGCCATCGTGTATCCCTTCAGATTAGCTTTCCATTTATCACCACAAAAACCAGATTTCAAGATCTCCTTAACTTTCCACAACTGTTTCCATGTCCAAATGGAGGAGTGAGGGCAAGGACCTCTTTTCCATGTTTTACCTTTCATATAAATGTGATTAATCCCCCTAAGCCATAAGCTGTCCTGTTTATTCGCAATATTCCAAATATGCTTACCAATAGCAGCTACATTCCAAATATGCAGGTTTTACCAATATGCTTACAAAAATCAATTTACCTGGTTTCTTGTAAATGTTTTTGATTAAAGGATGATGCATCACAAAACATTGTTCTATTTATTGTTTATTGAAGAAGTATTTTAACAATGTTATTTCCTATATTTAAAATCTATGAAATTATCAATTACGATGGGACAAGAACTAAAACCACATGCAAATAAATGCTGGCATCAATTCAAAATGACGGTTTGGTAATGATAACACTACATACGATATTGTGCTAATTTATTACTAAAGAAATTTAAAAGTTATTTTTCCATTAAGGTGAAATAGAACTTTTGTGTTTCATGCAAGTTTAAATTGTGCATTATCCTAACAAAAGTACTACATGGCATTTTTATCGCAAAATGTTATATGATTAATGAATCGTGTCATAGGATAAAAAGGATTTCAAAGCATTCGAGATCACATGGTCATGCTCCATTTGATTAATTGTTTCTATGTCACTAAGTCGTTAATTTGTAGGGACTCAAATGACATCGCCCTTACAAATTAAGGGGGCAATTTGTTACGGATCAAAAAAATATTCAGTTGACTTTATTGTCTTATATTGACCAATATATAACATTTCACAAGAATTTCAATCTAGCAATACAAACATAAGCGCAGAGGGGAATGGTTGGCAAAATGGCTCATTATATACAAAGCTTGAAAGGAAAGAAAACGCATTCAAATCAGATTCCATCAAAGAGGAACTTGCCATAACTTCCCACGATCTTTATCACTCGAGGCGTATGAATAGAGGGAAACACATCAAACAATCAACCTATATTCTTTTTGCATTTACATATTGCCTTCCTTAGTCGCATTTCGCTTAGTAGACAAGTATAGTTTAGAGTTGATTTGCATTAGCATAGTATATTCTATCCTCATTTATCAATAGCTTGGTACTTTATTTATTTTCGTTTGTGTGAACATGGAGGTAATCATCCTTCTTTGTAATACAATTGTACTGTAACTCTATCGTTACTATTTTAATGGAAGGCTTTTGAATCTTTTCAATCTTGTTTACCATAAGCTTCAGTTTTATTCCACACTAGGCTTAATTTTCAATGTTCAATACCTTCTTTAGTCTTTATCTATGATTCTAGGAGCCTTATATGTTAGCGAGGTTCGTTATCCATTATAACTAGTAACTAAAGGGGCAGCCCCCTATCGAACCAAAAACAATATTAGACAATTGAATTAATGGTGAAGTGCAAAATCACCGAAACAGTAGTTTCTCGTAAAGTTGGCCCAAAAATTAAGAATTTTGGACAAAATTTCCTTATTTTGATCACCCAACCTTTATATCTCAGTACACCAACAAAAGAAATATGGAAAATTGTGAGAAACTATCTTTTAAAAGACACTTTTTACAAACATTCACCTTATATTTTTTTTTTAAATTATACTACCTTTTATCATCTAAATTTTTTTGAAGTACTACCAATTGAAGAAAAACGTAAGTTTTTCCGATCGTGGGCCTCACTTTTATGTAATTCCCTTGATTTATATATATAATTGATAAGTCATAACCTAATTAAATTACACTAGATATTGTCCATAGCATATCAAATTAGCTCGGATTTTTATCCAACAATTGAAATAGATATTACTTTTGACATTTCCGAGATAAAAATTAAATTTAGGTGGAGAAAATTACTTTACAGTAGAACCCACGACCTAAAAAACACTACAAGAATAATAGTTTTTCGCAACGACAAAAGTCGTTCCTAAAAATCCTTTGTCGTTGCAAAACATATTTTTTGCAACAACATTTGTCGTTGCAAGGTCGTTGCGGGTGTTGGCGTCACTAAAAATGAGAGCAACGAATTTTGTCGTTGCAAATAAAAAGTGTTTTGCAACGAATTTTATCGGTTCTATAAAAATGTCGTTGCCATACATAGTAGAATATCGTTTCAATAAAAAGGGTATATGGCAAAGACAATTTGTTGTTGAAAAAAAGATCAACAGTTTTTGCAACGACTAGTGTCGTTGCTAAAGATAATCATTTATCTCTATTGAATTAAATGGATGTTCATTTTTAGCAACAACTTTTGTCATTGGTAAATAAAAAATTGATATTTTGAAACAACTTTAGTCGTTGCAAAAGATCAATACTTGCACATTATAAAATTAATAATCATAATAATTATTATTATCATTTATTTATTTAGTAAGCTCTAAATAGTAGACCTGTTTTAAGAAGCAATATAAGGAATTCTAATTTTAAATAATATCAAATTACATTGTAGCATAAAATTGTTTAATACATATAAAATAGTCACATCTAACTTTGAAAATTCATTGTTTCAAAACATTACATTAATATCATTACTTCACTTCCCATTGTTGCTCCGAAAGTATCATCAACCGATGTTCCAAGATCATTCAAAGTTCGATAATATATATGTACCATAATATCAACCGATTGTAGATCTCCGACCCCTCCAAAAGAATCATACCCAACATATGAAACATCATCGCGTGAATACTAATACAACCTTCATGAAAACCTTCATTGAAAAAATACTAATACAACCTGACTACATGCTACAAAAACCATATAACATAAATATGTAAACAATACAAATTCAATCCATAACAATAAAAATTTCAGCAGCACCTCCCCTAAAGTTGGATATATCCACCCAACTCTAAGTTGGTTTTGAACCTATAAATTAATCATTTCACAATAAGAAAAACGTGCACGGGCGACCGACGTTAGCGACCGATTTTCGGTCGCTAACGTAGGTCGCATTTATTTCGTCGCTAAAAAAATTAGCGACCGATTTTGCGACCGAATTATTGAGTAAGAAAATGGCAAAAATTTTAGAGGGAAAAGAGAATTAGCGACCGATTTTTCGATCGCTAATTAGCGACCAACACTGTATCGGTCGCTAAAGAGAATTAGCGACTGATTTTTCGGTCGCTAAAGAGAATTAGCGACAGTCGGTCACTAAATCCAATTTTCCTCTATTTTTTTATTGATTCGAGGCTTTTTCCAATTTTCCTCGGACGGTACATAAAATGAAAATTTACAAATGAAAGTGATCGAAAATGTACAAAACAACATTGCAAATACAATGAAAACTTAGTTAAGAAGATTATCACATATATTTAGTCACTTCTATGTAGCCTTCACAAGTGTATTAAATAATTTGATGAAATCGTGTAAAAAAAACCATGCTCTCCAAAATATACAACTCTAGCAAGTTTGTGTCTCTAATATTAATAATAATAAATAAAATGTGTTAAAATTTAAATTTCAATGATGCATGAGCAGCCTGCAGCCCTTTAACCAGTAAGGAGGTTTCTCCAATCTTGACGGTCATATAGTTGGCAATTGAGACCCACGTTCTGATGAATCTGTTGGCACTCTGTGCATGCAAGAACAAGACTGCATTGGTATTTCTCTGAAAAGATGTTTAATGAAGAAATCATTAGATGTCAACTTCGAGGAGCCAAAAAAAAGGGAAACAATGCATCTTCCAGTAGAAACGAAGACAAGGGATAATTTTACTGATTCATTATACAAAGGAAATATTATTGCAGTTGTTTACAGTCACCCAAACCTATATGAGGTTTCAACTATATAACTAATACACCCATATTGTGTTTCACATCCATCCTGTTACTTAGAAGAACACGTTCCTATGTTCCAAATGAGTATTATGTCCATTAAGCATAAAATAAGAGGCTCTTCCTGAAATCATAGATAATAATATAGGAATTATACCTAATCCAAAGATTTAAACTACTATAGCCATTAAATCATAGATAATAATATAGCCATTATTCAATTAGTCCGCTATAGTGTAACAATAATAAGAATTTTTCCTTAGACAAATATTATTTAATAACAAAGTTGGTTCAAGATCAAAGCCAGCAAAGTCAGCTATTTTGATATTTACGATCAAGTGCATAAGCCTCATCAATGCATGATGAGTCAGGCACATGAAGTGAAAACACACAGGTTGAGACAGGCCTACCGGACACCATGACAAGCAAAAAAATAAAAAGAAAGGATATAAGAGCTACTTGAGGGGATTTTTGCAAGTCAAGAAGGATTACCAGCTTCATGCTCACAGATTAACTGTCAAACCTTTCAGTAGTCGAACGCTACACTAATCAAATTATCAAATTCTGATGTTTATAGCTCTTTTAGTCTTTTTTACCAGTATTAATTCTCGATTGGCGCCCATGCTTATGGCTTAAAATATATACTTAGATCAAGCATTAAGCTACACACAGAAAAGAAAACTGCTCTTTATGAAGGGGTCCTTTGTTTTATTCTTTGCCCATGAATAAATTTATTTTTTTTTGGTTTTGCACAGAATCAAAGAATAGTTGTTACAAGTGAGTATAAATATCAGAAGTGGGTTGGGAGAGGGAGTAAAGGTAAGAGAAAAGGTGTTGGATATAAACAGAAGGCATTGATAAATTTAGATGGTGAAGTCTAGAGTTTGCTTTGAACATCCTAAATTGAGAAGCTTTTTTTATATTATGGGGTATATTTCCAATACTCATGAACTGCCAAAAAAGATTAACAAGTGTAAGCGTGATTTAAGTACAACAATCAACTTTCAAGAGCTTCGGTCAATTAAAAACTAAATGCTAGAAAGAGTTAATAAAAACATTCAAAGACCACTCACCAATTTATACAGCTTTTGTGTAGATGAGTGACATAAGAACGACTAGTCTCGCTACCAAAACCTTGTCTTCCATTTGCGGCAAAATGCTGCATTGGTCCAGAACCCTACAGGAAGAGAGAGATAGGAGAAAAGTTATGCTTTCAGAGTCCCAACCATAACCACAATATTGTACCCGCAAAATGAAAGTAGTAATTAATACAATTATGAATGGTAGAAGCTCACCTCTGTTACTTTCCAAGTCTGGCAAAATGCGCATACGAAATTACATAAACTAGCAAAATCGTAATCGACAACTTGTAGGCCACCAGAAAAATCCCCAGCATTGGTCATCTCTGGCAAACCTTGGCTTAGTTGCTTTTGTTTGTTGCTATATAGATCATGGCTTTTATCAAACTCCTCAGCTCCAAATTCATCAACAACAGGTCTCTTGGCAGATTTTTTTGAAAGACATTTACGAGCAGTCTGCAAGCATAACATTTAAAAAACAGCAACAGTCAGTCAAAATTGAAGCAAAATTATTAGTATACAATTAGGATTAATAGCTACATACCCTTAACACTACTTTTATGATATAGCATATATGAGAATAGCAATTTTATCTTAAAATACTTTGACAATCCATATACATAAATCAAACTTGAATAGATAAAGATAATCATCAAAATTACAGTGCCATAATAGCATCTACGAAGACTAGCAACTAAGTTCAATAAGAATTACTTTCCATTTTTGCATCA
>SNQN01004345.1:38417-52653 GCA_008642245.1 Bassia scoparia
GAGTGAGTGAGTGAGTGAGTGAGTGAGTGAGTGAGTGAGTGAGTGAGTGAGTGAGTGAGTGAGTGAGTGAGTATGAGTTAAGGAATGCAATTGTGAGGATGAGAGAGAAGGAAACGACTAAAAAAATGAGGACGGCGACGGTGAGGGAGAAAGGAAGCTGGTGAGGGGTGAGGGGTTTTGGGGTTTGGGGGTTTGAGCGTTGTGTGAGAGTTGAATGGAGTGAGAGTTGTGAGATGTGAGATGTGAGATGAACGGAGTAAGAGTGAGAGTGTCTTGTTTTTTGAGTTTAACATTTTGAGATTTTTGTTTTTAGTTTTGTTTTTAAAAAAAATTGCGACCAATAATTTAGTCGCTAATTTTTTATATAGGCGAGGGTAATAAATCTCAAGGATTAGTCCCTTAGCGCCCGATTTATCGGTCGCTAATAGGCTATTAGCGACCTATTTGTCGGTCGCTAACGGTCGCAATAGCGACCGACTAAAAATCGGTCGCTACAAGCGGTCACCCGAAGACAAATTTCTAGTAGTGTTTAACTCAACACAACAAACCCAACAATTATCCAACAACAAAACAGCCCATGTTTATCCATTATACACCATAAAGTCATCTGACCACCTTAATAACCAACAACCAACAAACAATGAGAACAAATTAGACAAGGAAAAAAAATCTCGTGAAATTAACTTACCTTCAAATATCTCAAGATTAGCTTATAACTCTACCACTAAGCTGTTGTAATAATTCTTTCTTCATGGCATCCATTGCACGTTGTGTCTCCTCCTTTTGTTGTTGTTGCCTTTTGAGACTCTTCTAGTTGTTTTGTTGTTCTTTCTTGACTTTCTTGCAGCTCCTTAATCAATTGTTGTTGTTCTTGAATTGTTTTTTGTTAATCATATACCAAGCTTTGATGCTCAAGTAGTTACCTTCCCTTACTAAAGCCTGGTATAGTAGTTCCCTTGCCACGGGAATAGCCTAATCTAGGCTTTAGCACATCAAGAAGTATCTCCTCTTGAGTTATTGTGTCACCATGAGTAGCAACAACATTTTTTAATTGTTACTGATACAAAGAGAGATAAATATCACTATAATTATAATAAAAAAAGTACAACAAAACATGTATACCACAAAATATCTTTATAATATCAACATATATGAATTTCCTTTGAACGACATTCATCGGCCCAATCTAAATTGCCATTTTCATTTTCAGTTGTGTGCTCAATAAGCCAAATCACATCGGCGGATAGCTTCACTCCATTGTTTTCTTCAGTCTAATTTAAAGAAAAAGTGCATAAGGGCAAAGTATTATTTTCCATGTTGTGGAGATCTACTTTAGGAATATTATTACTTAACAAAATGATCTTACCATTATATGTTCAACTTCAGCAAATGACAAGTTTCCAATGGTTTGTGTTGTTCTCTTCTTAGACAAACGATTTTTGGAGTTACGTTGGGTTACTTTTTAAATAATTAACAAAGAAATTTTAGCAAAGATCATAAAATGAATGTAATTTGAGCAAAGTAATAAAAGTGAAACGAAACCTTAAATTCCCCTGATCCAAATTTTCCATTGTTCTTCGGGTAAAGCTGGAGGTGGATTGGCAAGTCGTTGTTTGTAACCTTGTCCACATCTCTTGTAATAATAGTGCAATCGAGTTTTCCATAAGTTATAAAGGCGTTGCATAGTGCCGATGGAAAAGGCTTGCATCTTTATGTAAGAGCTTCCCTCTTTGACTTCAAACTTGTTTTAACAAATAAAGATATTTGTCGTTAAAATTTTCAATAATAACTAATTTGCTAAATAATAGCCATAATCACAATAGTAACAATCAGAATTTCTCGCCACATTGATACTCCCGCTTTTGCAAATGCTTCTTTCCAATCTTTCACATCCAAAGGAGCCTTTGTTCTAACAACACGTACGACCACATTCATTAACCAAAAGTTGAGCATTGTCACCAATTGCGCTTTTAATGTCATCAGGAATGTAGATTTTCAACTTAGATTTTTTCTCTTTTAGTAACATATCGACAACATAACTTTTGTACTTTCTCCTCGATGTTAAACTTGGCTTGTGGCTTGAACAATAATAAAATAGTAATTTTATTAGGTAAAAATTAGTAAGAGAAAGTGGCTTCATTAGTTTATTTATCATCCTTCACTACTAGATAGAAATGTCTACGACAATGTAATGAGAAGATACTTGAAACACTAATACCACATTGAGAAATTTCATATACTTACCTTCACCATTTTCAGGAGAATCATTAGCTACTGAGTGTGATGAACCATTGTTCTCCCTATTCCTCCGATTAGCATTTTCTTGTCTTCTTCGGATAGGTTGATTTCAACAACAACATTTGCACTTAAAGCCTTTGAAATTCTTGTATTCAACTTGTTGTTCTTTTCCTCTTCCCAAGTTGTACACGTATGTCTTAGAGATGCAACATTCAAATCAAAAGTGGTCAATTTTTTTAATTGACACAGTAAAATATTTGAGTTAAAAAATGCACTATAATATGCATAAGAAAATACCTTCATTTGAGGCAAATACTGATCGAAGATCATTGTCAACTTCTAGATTCTCAACATCCATATTTGGATTGTCGTCTTCAGTTAAGGGAATGTCATTGATTTGAGGTTGACATGCATAAGTCCATAATCTTGGGTCGAAACTGAGATTTTCAACTTGAACCGAATTTTCAATATTTTTGCGATTCCCCAAATTTTTTGCCCCACCTGTTCCAACCATGAGTCACTTATCTTACACCTATAAGATAAATGAAAAAAATTACACTAACAAAAAAAATATAATTGAGGCATATCAAACATCACACACAAAAAAATAGTAAAAATAAAAATCAACTAGATCATATCCAACACAAAAAAAAAATTAATTAAAAACACCGAAATATTCAAAGAGTAAAACAAGTACATGTTATATTCAAGTAAGCACACCAGACATAAAAAAAATAAAATATTCAATTATCAGATGATGACTCATGAAATTCTTCTTTTTCTTCACTTGAATCATTATTAGATTCATCACCATCATTAATAAACTCATCATCAACCTTGCCTAGGTCCTCCATTGCCTTTCGAACCAATTTGACAACGACAGACTCTTTTTCCACCGAGAACATATTAGTGGCTAACGAATGTACAAAAAAATCATCATTTGTTTGGTTTAAACTATGAAATTCAGCTTCATCAACTTCCTCTTGTTGATATGCATCTACATCTACAACTCTTCCATTTGTATCTAACAGGCTTGTCGCATACCTATCAAAAGTAACCTATTAAAACTAACTAATGTAGCTAATGGTAATAGGGTCGAATCCACAAGGAAGCAACAATTAATTATAAATTAATTAAAAGCATCTAGATTAGTATAAGAGCCTTTGTTTAAGTTATTTTAAGCTACAACTAATTAAAGCAATGAATTAACTATGACTAAACTATAATAATAAACTAAAGTCTAGGGCTATGGTTCACTATAACAACAAATCAACAACAATTGGGCATCAGCAATTCACAATAAGGCACAATCGAATACGATCAAAGTTCTCTCGAATCGAATGAACCATAGAACTACTCCTAACTGTATCTCTCGACCTAGGATAGTCTCGTTCTACCTATTAACGTAGATCTTGTATTAAGTTTCAATAGCTAGATCTAGAAACTCGTGACTAATCTAGTTACGCAATTAAGTCGCGTACTACCTAATTGAATAACATGAAGAACAATCAAATAGGAATTCAATAAATTGCCAAAATATGAATTGAATCAAACCCAAAACATGCTAATTATATTGTTATAGATCACCAATTGCCCTAGAAAAGAAATTACTCAAGCATAATTAAATCAATAAAAGTAATAGCAATAATAAACCTAAGAATCATCAAGGAAATCTAATGAAAATAATAATAACAATAAACAGTAATCAATAGCAAGAAACTAATAAAGAAGAAACGAATAAAAATACCTTGAATGGTTCAATTGATGGGGAAAATAAAACTAGCATTTTGTGAGAATACGTAATTGAATTCTGAATTAATCTAATAATCATAAAAAATGGTTTACAAATTAGGAAATCTCTCTTTAAATACTCTTGAACTCCCAATAAAGATGGCTTGCTAAAAGTACAATTATATCCTTCTAAATAATAGCCTAAAAGAAGATATTAAAACCGGCCAAATCGAGTCTCAACCGATCGGATTACATCAAACCGATTGGTTCTTATTAAATCGCGGCAGTTTCACTAGGCTATCTTTCGAAGGCTATATCTCGAGCTCTGTTTGTCCAAATTAGGCATATGACCTATCAAATCGAAGCTCTCGAAGTCCAATTTCCAATGCAATTAGAATCAATCCAATCTGACATACGAAACGTGACTTATGACCAAAAAAGTGAGCATATGTCAAAATCGATGCTTCGCAACAATCATTCTTCGCGTAGCTCCACTTCTAGCTCCTCACTACTCCTTCTAAGGCTCTGTAGTGCTCGCAAATGAGTCCAAAATCACTCCAAATTAATCAAGGCAATCTAAAACTCAATCAAACACTAAACAAACACAATAGTAGAAAAAGAGGGCCTTAAGAAGGCCAAAAACCATTCAAAATTGCAAGAGAATGGGGAGAAAAACCATATATCAATACAATACATCAAACTCCCCTAAGCCAAACTCTTGCTTGTCCTCAACTAAGCTCATCTAGATTCTCAATTCAAACACATCTCACCCTATAAAAGCAACATCGCAAAATGCTCAGGACCAATTCCCCAACCAAAGATCCCAAGTGACTCAATGCCTATCTAAGAACGTGAATCATCAAAAACACAATTGGCCATCAAGTATAGAGAGAATCGTAATCAAGGAAGAACTTCTCATTAGTGGCGCTCCTCTCTTTGTGTGGTGGGTTAAAAATAAACCAATTCGCTCACCACCCCACAGTACATGTGCATAAATGTGCACATGAATCAACTTTTGTAGCCTAAATCACTAAAAGCACCCTCCCATTTCACCAATACTCATGTGTTTGAAAGGGATAACAATAGCACTCAACCTACAAGTCGACTCGAAATTCATGCACTAAATCAACAACCATGGCAAGGTACTAAATTTAAGAGACACAGATGGACAAATGCTTATCAAGTGAGGTCTTTAAATAGCTTGTAATGAGGCTAAGGTTAGGGGCAGGATAAAATTTTGGAAAATGTGAGCTAAAAGTCTAACTTAGGGGAGCATACACCAATCATCGCAAATAGCCAAGTGAAAAGCTAAGACAACTCCAAGCAAACCCCAACTCAAGTAACCAAAATAGTCTAACTCCAAGAACCACAACCACATCGCATCATCATTCTTATTAAAGCATTACACAAGTGCAAAGGCATTATTCGGCTAACTAATTATAAAGTGAAACTTATTTTTGGGATTTTTTTTATTTTTCACTTTTCTTTTCTTTTTTGTTTTTTTTTTTCATTTTTTTCTTTTTTCTCTTTTTTTTGAACTAAAGAATACACCTTTTGCCTTGCACTATACATATAAACGATGATAATACTCAAACCAAGGATCCAAATGTGAAACACAACACCACTTTGAAAATCCACCAACACGAGCCACTAATATAGCAAACACCAAACACTTACCAACCTCCCAAATGCTCCCCCAAGCTGAACTTGGGTTACATAAATAAGGCCATTATGAGTTGTAATGTAGGTAATTATGAAATGAAAGGAATCGGGCTCAAAATTAGGGATCAGGGGAAAAAAATAATGTTTCTAAACATTGTAGCACAGCTCCTAACAAATGAAAGTCTCCTATCATGCTCAACATATGACCAAATAGCCAACTAGACAAGTACCAAGCCAAGATTAAGAGATAATGACGCACCAAGAACTATCACACAAGAAGAAAATGAAAAATGATCCAACAATTAGGCTCAAATCTTGAGGAGTTCATTGCTTGCTCGTTCCAAGTTAATACACCAAGCTCAGTCATGCCAATCAAATCCCATCAAAGAAACAGAAAAGTAACCTCAAGTTCACTAAGGTCAAGTTCAAGTATCACAAGCATCAAAAAAACATTCCCAACCAATGGGGCACAGAGAGACATGCTTTTCAAGAGAATCTAATCAAATACAAGAGAGATCACTATTTTTTCCAAAATATATTAAGAAAGCAATACATTTTTTTGGTTGCAAGTAAACTTCCACTCCTGATGAATGGTACAAACCTTGCAACTATCCTAAGAAAGCAATAAAATCTAAACTAGAAAGCAATAAAAACTTACCTCAAACCGCTAGAGTGCGCTTGACAAATTCCTTCCCCAAGCCAACCTCTACAATATACTCAGTGCAAAAGGAAGGAAGTATATCAAGCGCATAACCATCCATATTGGAAAGAACGAAAGAAAGTGAAAGATCGGACACATTTTCGGCAATTTTTCCTTGACTAAAAACAAAAAGTGCCAAAAACACCACTTTAGGAGCCGAATTTGGCAAAACTAGGGTGGTGCCCACTATTAATAGTGGGTCCTTCTTAGAATGTCGTTTTTCAGTCAGAAGACACTACTCTTTTACCCGATTTGGAGACGTTTGAAAATTTTGCGAAAATCTTCGTAACGATCGGTTTAGCTGAACCGATCGATTTAACCAAACCAATCAATTTCGATTTTTTCCATTTTTCTCTCCGCTCACGCATCCGATCGACTAAATCAAACCGACCGACCAATCCGATCAGTTTTGATAAACCGATCGGTTTGGACTGCATTTCAATTTTCTTCATCTCACACATCCGATCGACCAAAACAAACCGACCAACCAAACCGATCGATTTGGCTAAACCGATCGGTTTGGGCATACATTCAAACTCCGCATATGGCCTGCACACTTAGCAAATTTGATCAATCCCTCACACTCACTCACCAAAGCTTGACACCACACTACTACTAATCTAATAACTACACTAAAAAGCAATAAATTATGGGTTGCCTCCCGCAAAGCACTTGTTTAACATCGTTAGCTCAACCTCTTACCCAAACAACCAATCCGAAGAATCCAATGTCTTAAGTAGCTTGTCAAATACCCCTGCAAACATGTTATGAAGCACTACATACGACATGGGGAAAAGAACCTTAATTAGCTCAAAAGGAAAGTTAGATTTACAAAACAAAAAATCAAAAGAAGAAAAAGAAAAATTAGAAGAAAGAGAAAAGAATTTGTACCTACTAGTCAGTTCCTCCTTAGATAAAATTGACTTAACAGGATGATCATAAACATCACCTTTGCTATTTACAGTCAATGAAGAAACCATATCCAACATTGGAAAAGAGTCATGAAAACATAAAGGCGCAGACTCTGCGTTTACAGTATCACTAACAGCCTTACTCTCAATAACAACAACTTCATCCAAAGAATGTCTAGCCAAAAGTTCTAAATTATTAGTTGATTTCTCAACTAATGATTTTTCTACTAATGGATCAACATTATCATGAGTATTCATATATTCCTCCATCTTCCGACTTCGATCATCCTCATTAGAGCCAACATTATTAGAATCCTTAAACTCAAACTATCCATCTTTATAATCATCATCAATGAACATATTTTTCTCATAAGATACATGAAGAGAATTTGATTGTTGTTGAAGACAACGTTGACTCTCAACAAACTCACTTAGTTGCAACTGAAAACTTTTCTGACTTTCCTGAAAATCTTTCATTAAAGCCATAAGTTCTGCTATATCGTTAGATGATTCAGGGGGTAAGTTATCCATATTAGACTAAGGAGAAGAGCTATAAGCATGCAAATATGACTCACTATAAGGACAAAAAGATACATCATGATCATAAGTGTAGCAACTAGAACAATAATAAGAAGGTTGAGATATATCATTGTAAGTACTATGTGTAGTGTAATTTGCTAGAGTTGGATCAACATGGAATTTCATCTCATCATCATAGGTGTCACTAGCATATTGCACTATCAAATTCAAACCTTCTTTTGGCGTTAATCTTTCAAATTGATAATTACACTTATATTCTAACACAAGTTTTATTACCGGTCTTGCACCCCCATATATCATGAAACATAGGTCAACTTCGCTATAGGAATGGTGTGGACCAATGAAATCCCAAASYCTATCAATATATCGCCAAAACACTTCATCCTCAGATTGAGGAAAAAAGAAAGGAATCTCAAAGTTTTCCAACATACTAAAAATTAAAAATTAGTCATACGTACAAAAAAAATAATCTTGACTCAATTAATTAACAATTAATATGCGGCTTCCCCGGCAACGGCGCCAAAAATTTGACAGGCTTGTCGCGTACCTATCAAAAATAACCTATTAAAACTAACTAATGTAGCTAGTGGTAACAGGGTTGAACCCACAAGGAAGCAATAATTAATTATTAATTAATTAAAAGCATCTAGATTAGTAAAAGAGCCTATGTTTAAGTTATTTTAAGCTACAACTAATTAAAGCAATGAATTAACTATGACTAAACTATAATAAACTAAAGTTTAGGGCTATGATTCACTATAACAACAAATCAACAATAATTGGGCATCAGCAATTCACAATAAGGCACAATCGAATAGGATCAAAGTTTTCTCGAATCGAATGAACCATACAACTACTCCTAGTCGTATCTCTAGACCTAGGATAATCTCGTTCTACCTATTGACGTAGATCTTGTATTAAGTTTCAATCGCTAGATCCAGAAACTCGTGACTAATCTAATTACGCAATTAAGTCGCGCACTACCTAATTGAGTAACATGAAGAACAATCAAATAGGAATTCGATAAATTGCCAAAATATGAATTGAATCAAACCCAAAACATTCTAATTATATTGTTATTAATCCCCAATTGCCCTAGAAAAGAAATTACTCAAGCATAATTAAATCAATAAAAACAATAGCAATAATAAACTTAAGAATCATCATGGAAAACAATAGCATATGTCAAAATCGATGCTTTGTAACGATCATTCTTCGCGTAGCTCCACTCCTAGCTCCTCACTACTCCTTCTAAGGCTCCGTAGTGCTCGCATATGAGTCTAAAATCACTCTTAATCAATGAAAGCAATCTAAAACTCATTCAAACACTAAACAAACACATTAGTAGCAAAGAGGGCCTTAAGAAGGCCAAAAACAAATCAAAATAGCAAGAGAATGGGAGAAAAACCATAGATCAATACAATACATCAGTATCCACCTATTCATCCATATCTTCTCTAGGTAAATCATAAATATCTTTTGATTGAATTTTGATAACAAACCGCCAGTCACCACTCTTAGGATTTTGTATGTAAAACACTTGCTCCACTTGAGATTCTAAGATATATATACTTCATCTGTTTTCAAAGACACCTTGTTATTAACTGAAATGTAACCGAAAATTATCCACTTTATATCCTCTACCCAAGTGCTCGACATCAAACAAAGAACATTTGAAAACAACCACAGTATTTCCACCAGGGTAAGACATCTTAAAAACATCTTTCAAAACACCATAGTATTCCTTACCAGAATAATCATCTCCTCATACCATTACTCCACTATTCTGAGATTTTCTATTCTCACACCGATCTATTGTATGGAATCAAAAACCATTAACAACATATCCCGCATAATGCCTCAAAACTCTAGAAGGAGAACAAACTAAGTTATACAAATTGTCATCGACCTCCCTATTCTTGTACATTTTGCTCATCTGTTGAGAAATATTGAAAAAGAATGGTCACATATTATCTTCGTATAATATTTAAAATATAGTCGTGTGCATGAATTAGTTTTAAACTTACACAATCAAATATCCAATCAGTAAATTGTCTTTTATGCCTTCGTTCTATATTCCTTGGACATTCCTTCTCCAATTCTAACTTATGTTCACTAGAATATCAAAAATAAATTAATGAATTTTGACATAAACTAAATAAGATCATATAGACATATGAAATAACTAAGTATTATATTTATGACAACTTACTTAACAAACTCGAGAAGATCATCACAATTAACTAGATTGTAGAAATGAATTCGGTTGAACTCTTCATACTCTAGATGCAATGACACTTCTTGTCCCAAAAGGTGGCCAATTGGTTTGAAAATATCCATCTTATTTGTCAAATTGTCCTCATGCCCATCATCATCATTTCTCCCTTTACGATTGAATTTTGAGTCAATATCATTCATATATCTAGAGTAAAATGTTAAACACTCATCGGCGAGATATCCTTCGGCTATTCAACCCCTGATTGTGCTCTATTTCTAATGTACCTTTTCAAAGTTCGAAGATACCTTTTGTAAAAATAAAAATAGATTAGAGAAAGATTGGATAATAAAAGAAAATTAATAACTAAAAATATAGAAAAATGGCATACCTCTCAATTGGGTACATCCAACTATATCGAACAGGAGCTCCAATCCTAGCCTTAGAAGCCAAATGCACCACTAAATGTACCATGACATCAAAAAATGCCAGTGTAAAAACCATCTCAAGCTTACATAACGTGTAGGGGATTTGAGCTTCCATGTCATCAAGTTGTGTTTTTGTTAATGTTTTAGAGCAGAGATTGCGAAAAAAGAGCTTAACTTAACTAAAGGCTCATAGACATTATTGGTTAAAAAATCGTGAGTTGCAAGGGGAAGGAGTTGTTGAATAAAAACATGATGATCACGCCTTTTCAAACCAGAAATGTTTTTCCCACCATCCCTTACACACTATGAAATGTTCGACAAATACTCATCAGGAAACTTTATAGTTGCAAACATCTCACAAATTGCAGCCTTGGCAATTGAGTTTAAAGTGTAAGTTGCTAATGGAACACGCACTTTGTCCCCTTCTAAAATAGGATGGAGGTCAGGTCGATTTCCCATTTTCATCAAATCAATACGGGCTTTTATGGTGTCTTTTTTCTTTCCCTTGATATTCATTAATGTGCTCAATATGTTATCAGACAAGTTTTTTTTCAATATGCATGACATCAAAATTATGTCGTATTAGGTATTTCTTCCAATAAGGCAATTCAAAGAAAATGCTTTTTTTGTTCCAACCAAACAATGTATTTACACCTTCTCGCTTTCTTTTCTTTCCTTCATACTTTCCAAACTTTTTAGGCTCAAAACTATTAAAATGGTCCAACATTTCATCCCCGATTAATGGTTTCGGTTCACACTCATTTTTCCTAGTGTTATCAAATGATTTCCTATCTTTTCTCCATTTATAACTAGAAGGTAGCCAACAACAGTGGCGCAAATAGCCACCTTTACTCATTAATGAAGTTCGATTAGTGTGCTTATGACAAGGAGGACAAGCGTATCGACCTTTAGTTAAATGACCAGACAAATCACTGTAAGCAGGAAAGTCATTAATAGTCCATGGCAACATTACACGCTTATTAAAATTTTGCTTAGAGTGAGCATCATATGTTTCCACCCCAACTTCCCAAAGCTCCTTCAGCTCTTCAACTAAAGGTTGAAGATAGATATCAATACTTCTTCCGGGACTGGTGGGTCCAGGTATAAGTAAAGATAAGAAAAAAGAATAAGGTTTCAAGCATAACCAAGGAGGCAAAAATTACGGAATTAACACCATAGTCCATATACTATGCTGTGAATTATCAAAGGGTTGAAAACCATCACAAGCTAGTCTAAGTCACACATTGCGAGCATCACTAGCAAATGAGCCATACTCTTTCAACAAATTTCCAAGCAAGAGAATACGCAGGATGACTCATTTCCCCTTTTTTCTACCCTTTCAGCTTTATGCCAAATCATATCTTTCGCTATTTTTCTAGACATTTACAACCTTTGTAGCCTAGATTTCAATGGAAAGTATCGTAAAACCTTATGTGGAACTTTAACTTCGTTCGAAGGTCCTTTATCTACATTTTTATACCTAGGAAAATCACAAGTAGGACATTTGTGCAACTTTGCGTTCTACTTTCAATACAATATGAAATCATTTTGACAAGTATCAATTTTTATACACTCAAGCCTAAATCAATAATTAATTTTCGGGAAATTCCTAGTGGTAGCTACCAGTTTTTGCGAAATTCCAGTGGTAGCTACCAGTGTTTTTAATTCCCAGTGGTAGCTACCAGTTCTTGTTATTATTCCTAAACGTGCCCTTAATTGAGATTTTGCTATTAAATCTCACGGTTTAGCATTTGGTTAAGGGTTTCCCTCCATGTTTTAGGTGTTAAGTGTGTTTATTAGAGACTAACTACAATTTAGCATTTATTTTTCATTGACTAATAACAAGAACTGGTAGCTAAATGCTAAACCATAGTTAGTCTCTAATAAACACACTTATCACCTAAAACATGGAGGGAAACCCTTAACCAAATGCCAAACCATGAGATTTAATAGCAAAATCCCAATTAACACCTAAAACATGGAGGGAAACCCTTAACCAAATGCTAAATTGTGAGATTTAACAGCAAAATCCCAATTAACATCACGTTTAGGAATAATAACAAGAACTGGTAGCTACCACTGGGAATTAAAAAAACTGGTAGCTACCACTGGGATTTCGCAAAAATTGGTAGCTACCATTGGGAATTTCCCTTAATTTTCTTACCTCATAATAAGAATCAGGAACGGTTGTTCTCCAAGCTTATCGTTGCAATTTCAATAGACTATCAAAAGAACAATCACACCAATTGTTTATAACTTTCAGATGCAACAATTTCACAATATATGACAACTTTGACATTATTGTGCCTTCAACTATTAATAGCTCTTGATACACTTTTAACAAATCATAAAACCTTGCAGCCTCCCCTTATAAGTTTCATTATGCATATTGATATCTCCTTCATTTTGCCCACATTGCATAGCTGGTATCCCAAAAAGATCATCTAACATGTTCACTTCACTATCATCATCTACCGCCCCATCATAAATAGAAGGAATTGTCTCATCAACATTATCAATGGTTTCCCCATGTAGTTTCCAAGTAGTATAATTCTCATACATTCCCCACTTTCATAAATCAAACCTCACATCACACCTTTTTTTAAAAAAAAATCAAATTACGACACTTATCACAAGGACATCTAATAGTAGTAGCATCATGAACCATGTTGTTACGAGAAAATCCAAAGTTTAAAAATCCGTCAACACCCTCCCTATATTTGGGCAATGAATGATCACTTATTTTCATCCATTCTTTACAAAAAGCCATTCCCTAATCCAAGATAGTAAAGTACTTTAGAAATATGCATATAACGCCACAATTCATATTATGCAATGACACATGTAACTCGTGGTGTTAATATGTGTCTCATCTCACAAACAAACAAACAATCAAACAATAATAACAAGCATTGGCATAGTAAGTAAACAAATTCTCAATGCAACAAAAAGCTAGTAATAGAACATTATAATAAGGAATACTACATATTATACAATCGGTCATGACATAAAAGGTCAAAGATATAGCAAGAAAAAAAAGGTCTAAGATATGGTTTAATGCTCATTATAAATAAAATTATGTCACTAAAATCCAAATGCCTAAAAAATCATATGAACGATAACAACTATCATAAAAATATACATACAACTCATAAACATTACTAGAAATTTGCGTACGGGAGACCGAATTTAGCGACCAATTTCAAATCGGTCGCTATTAGCGACTGTTACCGACCGAAAACGGTCGGAAACAATTAGCGACCGATTAATCGGTCGCAAACCATCCATTTTGGCGGGTTTGAGGCCCCTTGATGCTCCTTTGTTTATTACAGGATTAGCGACCGAACTATCGGTCGCTATTAGCAACCGATAGTTCGGTCGCTATTAGCAACCGATAGTTCGGTCGCTATTAGCAACCGATAGTTCGATCGCTAATTTTTTATTTTTTTTAAAAAAAAAAGCTTAATAATCGTCGAAACCCCAAAACAATTAATTGTTTCGACCATCTCCTTCAACGACTCCAAACCCCAAAACCCCTCTCTCAAAACTCCATCTCTCACGAAACCCCAATTCGACCCCTCTCACCGGCGACCCCTCTCCCTCTCCTCTCACCGGCGACCCCCCCTCTCTCTCCTCTCACCGGCGAGCCAGCCCCGCCGTACCGCCGCCGCGCCATTCCTTCTTTTTCTTTCTTCCTTTCTCCCTTTCTTCCTCCTTCTCCCTTTCTTCCTCTTTCTCCCTCCGCCACTGGTGGCTGACGCCTGACGCCACTGTACCTCGCCTGACGCCACTGCTGGGTAAGTTAATTTTA
>SNQN01004346.1:13260-28462 GCA_008642245.1 Bassia scoparia
TGGCAATTCCGTAATAAACGAACCTCCTTAGGTGACGGGCCCCGTTTGGGCCTTTGTACCATTGACAAGACCTTCTATCTTGGACCAAGCCTTATACGAGGAAGAGTAGTATTCAAGCATGTTCACCCTTAATGGGCCAACCCAAGGGCATTTCGGTAATTTCATGTTTATGATTGGGCCCAGAACAAATTGGGCTGGAACAGCTTATGTTTTWTGGAACAGAATACTCGTGTTGGATACATATTGTCAATTTGATATTTGATTTGGCTTTTTAAGTGTTCGTTTTATCATAATATTCAGTTAAGTTGGGCTAATTTTACATTAGAAAATGTTTTCTTATTCACAATAGAAATGTTTCATGTGTAAAAAATTCAATGTATGTGGACCTTGATTTTGATAATTTTAATGATTATGCTTATAATAAAACTTTAACCCAAGTTATTTATATGGCTCGAGTACTAGAACAAGTTTTGGACATCCACGTAATATTATATTTATTTATTTCCATCAATCAACACTTTCAAGTTTTCCTAAAACATCCATGTAATATAATAATCCAAGTTCAGGCCGTGCAGGGCAGAAATAATAGTTTTTGTAGTTCTTGACATTTTCATAGTTTTGGACATTTGTATAAAAAATTTGTACTTTTTAATTTCACTCCCCTCCCTATCCCTTTTCTCTCTCTCATCACACCACGCACCATGCTACACCACCATTTCGCCTCATTGCACCACCCCCACCGCTTCACCAGGCCACTCTACTCACCACTTGCATGAACCCACCACCATCACCACAGAAAACCCTAAAACTAAAATCTAGGGTTTTGTCTCGTTTCTAATCTATTAGATAGCGACAATGGCATGGCTTATGTAACGCTAGTAACAAGGTCTAGGCGATGCAACGGTGGTTGAAAGTCTTAGTTCAAGTCAATAAGTTGTTGTAGTTGTAGGAAATATGACTAGTATTGTATAGATCAAACTTATCTGAAATAATGTTGTGGCGTGATCGAAATCAATGTCGTAATAAAGTCGAATTTGCCCCGTACTCGTACACAAGACCACACGGCAATCGACCCCCAAGGATACACGACCTTCATCTCCATGGTATACTGCAAACCCCCAAGGATACACGACCTTCGTCTCCTTGGTATACTGCAAACGTGCGGATGGAGAATGTATCGAACAATGCCCAAAAAGATATAAGAAAATGATATGTATTTGTAATTTTGTGAGAGAATCATGAATGACCATTTTTCTATATCTCTTGAATGAATCAGAGAAGCAAAATATATATTGAAGGGAGGCCTAATATTATGGTGTCAAGCATGGCAATAATCTTGGCGGAAAATGGCAAGAATAAATATGCAATCAATTCTATCGGAAAGAATTCAATTATGAACGTTACAAAGCAATTTGGTGTTTGATCAAAAAAATAAGGTTGTGTTTAAGATGGGCCATATCCGCGCACGTGTCACGACCACGAGCTCGAGTCGGGCCGAATGGCGGCAGCGCGCACGTAGGGATACCCATTACTACCCCTTGCACTATGATTCGAACACTTAGTGGTGTACTCCTTTAATTAATATAAAGGAATATTGTCAAATTATCAATGTGGGACAACATTCTTTGAAACATCATCTATTTGGAAGATATAACTCTAACAGTAGTTGCATCAYGGAGTTAGGGAGGGTTGGGAGGTGAGGGAGAGGCTAGGGTGGGTCGAGTGGGTTGCTGGTTCGGTGCAACTAGGTTTTGTGGTGGGTCGYTGGCTCGGTGTGATGGGGAACATGAGAGGAAGGGTTGAGGAGGAGAGATGATAAGGAGCAATGAGTAAATGATAGAGTGATGAAGCTTGTTTTTAGGGACGAAATGTTAATCATTAGATCTAAAATATTGATTGTTGGTGTTGTGGTGATTGAGACTATGTTTGGTAGAGAGAACATTCGATCCCCGCAACAACAATTGGGAGAGGAAACCTAACCACCTAAAACTGATTCTCGAATCCGGATTAGCACAAAAGTGATAAATCGGATGGTATTCCAAAAATATATATTAAATGGTACAAATTTATTTTCATCTAAGTGGGTGCTCCTTTTTATGGTCCATTTGGTATCCTCTAACTATCTCGGACGTTTTCATATTCTTTTATTGAATTTCTTTATAAAAAAAATAAAAAAAAATTGCAAACCTTCTAGGACTTTTTTTTTTTTTTTTTTGAAAGGCTTCTAGGACTTTTCTACTCAAAACAGAAATGACAGAAAGGCGGCTCGATTTGCTCATTATTGACAGAAAATTGTGTCCCATACTACGTGCGTGATGATGTGTTTAGAGTTTAAAATTCTTCGACACTCACTTAAAACCTTAAGTAGTGACTGGCTATTATTAAGATGTTTCAAATATTAACAAATCAATGCTAACAAGTCAGAAAATTGTGTCCCATACTACGTACGTGATGATGTGTTTAGAGTTTAAAATTTTTCGACACTCACTTAAAACCTTACGTAGTGATTGGCTATTATTAAGATGTTTCAAATATTAAGAAATCAATGCTAACAACTATACTTGTTGTTAGGAAAAGTGAGATTAAGGGACGTGTATTCACTGTCCGTAAAGTTTTAATTGTCTCCACTTTTAGGTGCGAGTAAAAAAATTGGGTACCCGGTAGCGGATTCGGACCCGTTCAGGAAACGGTGGGTACGGACTCGGACTCGGACTCGGTTCTACCGGGATCAGTTCTGGGTCCCAAAATCTAGACCCAGTTAGAATCGATTTCAGTTTCGAGTATCTATTTTCTGGAACCGAAAAAGTGCTTATTGTTGTTTTAAGTTATTTGTAATTTCCTATTTAGTTATAATTTTTAAAATATTCGTAAAGATAAATTTAATAGCATATAGTATTATTACATTATTTCATTATTAGAATTATAAAAAATTCTTTCCCTATGTTTTTATTTGTTACATTTTAATTTGGAAAAAAACTATTATGTTTTTTTGTCATTGTTTAGCGAGCAAGAAAAAAACGGAGAAAGTATATAAATATGTATTAAACTATAAAAATGCGTAAATATTTATCGTTAATTAAGCAACTCAAGTTTTATTTTGTTTTCAAAATCATCTTATATAAAAAAATAAAAAACATAATGAGGGAACTAGTACCCGATTCCGGAATCGGTTCCCGCCGGGTCCGATTCCGGTTCCAAAAAACTATGAACCAGTTTAACTGGGTCCGATTTCGATCCCCTAAATTTGGGACACATCGGGTTCGGAGGGTCCGGAACCGGGTCCTCCAAAATTGACCGAGTGCCCGGTTCCGCTCACCCCTACCCACTATGCCTGCACTTGAGATATAGCAATATATAACTTCTAGGTTTTACCCTTAAGAACAGTTTCAGAACTATATGCAATTTATATTATTAAAAGAAAGTGACAAGTTTTCGCATTGCTCCAAACCTCCAATTCTCACACCACATTCGTGCTCTCATATTCATTCCCGCCTAATCCAAGTTTCAATTTTTTTTTTTTTTAAAAAAAAAAAAATCAAAAAGTAAACCACCCAACTACATATACACCCAATAAATCAGAAAGTTCTAATTTTTGTTCTTTCAAAAAAAGAGCAAAACATTGCCTTTTTTTTTTTTACTAGAAATAGAATCATGTTAACTCCCTCCCCACTACTACAAAAGCCAACAAATAAGCATATACTTTCTCTGTTCTTTTTTACTTGCATCCTTTTCCTATTAAGAAAGTTGCAAAATACTTGCATCATTTTTTTTATAGTAAATGGTCCCCGAGTTCCACACGGATAGCCGACTACCACAACCATTCACATGGGCTTGCGAGGAAGCTTCATCGCACATCACAAGCATCCGCATTCATGCGTCGTGGGTTCCGTGGCTTATGAGAGAGCGGCCAATGAGGACGACGCGCTCCATCGATGTAGTACAAGACGCAACTCGCGCGTACTAAAGCATCTTACCGTTAGTCATTTTCCTTGGTCCATTTTCATGCATTAGATCTAAAAAGATAGACTTGCATTAACAATAAGGCATCATGTGTCACATTGGTTACATACATCATCATGCATATGCATTGCACATTGCCACATTGCACCGCTCATAACACACACATTTACAATCTGACAGGAGCCAGCCCTCATGCCTTTTGCACAAAACGCTCCTCACATCAATTTGGCGACAACTTCACTGAAAGGGATAATCCAGCGCTTAGGTGACAGTGGCAGCAGACTCTCGCAAGTACTCAGATAACTCTACATCATCACGTGTTAAACTCTGACGTAGTGGTTAGTTGTGTGGCATTTTTGGCGCTCATCGTGACCATGCATTTGCTCTGGCAGTCCGACATGACTGTGAGATATTCACACCTTCGGGCAGTTCTCCACTCGGCTTGAGTTACGTCAATATGGGCATAGTTTCCTATGCTCGAGGACTAAACATAGGGGGATACTACCTTGGTTGCATGTGGCTCTCAGCGTTATCTTCGCATGCTAAGTGCATTAGTGTCTGTCTATCACCAAGCCATGCGCAAAGCGTTCTTGTGCATCGTGTACAGATCGCGCCTGTAGCATAGAGGCCATATGCGTTCTAAGCCGATAGGGCTAACGGACTAATGTTGCTCTGAGCGAGATCGCGAGAAGGCGTTTCCGAAAGAAAACTGCGTATATCATCCACTAAAGACTCTTGCTCTATATAGGCATGCGCATTAATCAATCGCTCTATATGACATTAACCCAGCCGACCATCGCGATTGTTGCTACACGCAACTTTCCCCGAAAAGCAAGATGGCTCGCCGGTAATGAGGACTGGACCCTGAGGTGGTTTGAAAACTTCCTCATCGAGAACGATGGTGTTGCGTGGCTTTCCACTGTAGGAACGTGGGCAATTAGTGTACTTAGGACTCTTAGCCTTGTAACGTATTCCGGACCTATAAACTGACAATAAGCTAGACATAGATTGATCTGGCTACTGTCTTAGTGCCAGGTTTCCTCTCTTGTTCTCACAGACTCAGCTCATAAGTGGGAATTCAGAGGTGTATTCTTATCTGCATATTATATCAACAACTCCCTTTACACACTTCGGGTTTTTGGCGCAATCAATTTTCGTCAAGGTCAGATTCTTTTTCCGCAAAAAAATAAGAATTAAACAATATATGCATAAATAAAACTACATATCGGAGATCTAAAAAAAACGATTAGACCATAACAACCAAAAAGTATATAAAAAGGTGAAAAGAGATGACACTGAAATCCAGCGAAACAGCATTCAAATATAGTACTTTGGCATTAGGTTGTACTCTACGATTTTGCGCTCCGCTTAGGCACAGAGAGGTCAATTCCCGATGAGCAGATAACACATCTTCGGGTCTATCCAGTATTGTCCGATCCGCTACAGAAATCGAGTCTTCACTAGGACAGTGTTACAGTAGCATCCAACTTACATCTGTATTGTCTTGGTGTTACTTGGCACACTATGTATTTCACAGATTCGACGCTACACCAACCCGTTTGGGGGAAATCTCGCACAGGCACATAGCATCAAGAATTACGGCGATGTCTTATGGCGTATTCTGAGGTCAACGCGCTACATAAGTCCACTCGCAACCATCATCAAAACCAGACACACAATCTTTCGCAAGGGTCTTGGGGAAGGCTATACTCCCTGCTTTATTCAGAGACACGCGAAGATGATCCTCGTCAGTACATCTGCGGAGTCGTGTGACATGATTTTCGACTATCTCAATCATTACGCTCATCGAAGACGACGTCGCGTCACAGCTATAGGAAGATGGTATGAGCTCTGGCTGACGATTCTCTCGGGGTATTTGGAAATCTTCTCCCGCTCAAGAAGTTCGCAGCATGTGTGCAAACTCTTTGCCAAAATGGTAGGATCTTCATCTGCGGCTTTGGGCGGGACACTTAACGTTCATCTCTTTTCTTCCTCGCTTGACCATGCAGGACAATCTTAGCCGCATGTCACACTCACGATGATACACAAACTGCTTCACCATGAAAGAGCACTTGGGCCAAGGTGCGGGGCCGTACGTGTACTAGATAGGAAAACAACTGAGCAATGCAGTGCTCACGGCATCTCGCATGGGGGGCGCTTCGAAGCGGCACAAACACTCTGCACAAGGTGGCTGTGTCGCTAACTGGATCCTCCCTCAGGTATAACAAGCCTACTAGGACTTTGTGATTTTTCGCAGGGCTACGGTCCGCTAATCTAGGTGCTAACGGCCTTTTTAACAGGGGGCTCGTACGACTATGCGTCTTGATGTCTCGAGACACTGCTGGGGTCCGGATCTCGAGCTATACTACCTTGACTTTTTCGTAACGGTCTTTCCACTCTGCAGGACTAGCTATGCATCGTCTCTTCAGGTGTGTGACAGATACATGGTTCTTCAATACGCTGTGTGTGGGCTTGATCTGTGAAAGTAGAACCTTGGAAAATGTGTCTCCCAAATGAGGTATCCGTGACTGAAACATGAACCGCGTCTCGGCGTTTGTTTCGATCAGAAAAGATGCTTTGAATTCACAAAGGTTGGAAAATACGTGATATCGTACTCGAACTATTGAGACAAGAGAGAGCGTTCAAGAGGCAGAGAACGCATATATATTTGGCGTATAGTACTGTGTTGTGTCTCAAAGGTCTTCTTCATAGAGACTGAGTTCCTAACTGTGACTGCTGTACATTCTCAATGCTTTTTGATTTTCATCATGTCCGTTAGGGGAACATTCAAACTCAAACCTCTTCTCGCGACGTTGAAAATTCTGAAACACAGAGGCGTAGTATAGTTGAAGGGCAGATATACATCGGCATTCCTAATACTAGATTGGTAGAAGCTGTTTCATTGGTATTCCTGATTTCATGACTGGTTACATATGAATTTCTGAGTCTCTTCCTCCTTGAAGTTGAGAAACGGAATGTAGTATAGTTTTCATAAGATAACAGCTAGAATATAACAACCAGCAGTAAAACTACAAGAATCTAGTATACGTATACGAACTACTATTTGGGCCGGCACTAGAGTGGCGATCGCGCAGATTACGTTACTAGATAACGGATCTCATAGACACTACACTTGCTGTGAGTAGAGCAAGCGCAGATTGTGTAGGTGAGCTCGTCGAACAGAATGGGTTAGAAATCAAGAAACAACAGCTCTAGAACATAATACAAAACTCGGAGGAATGTGCAAAAAACAATCAAGTAATCGAGGGTAACTATTTTTGGTGGTATCTAGTCAATAATGCTAGACGAATGTGAAATCCTATTGGCACGTTGCAATGATACCTACTCGCCATCGATTGATATTGTTACGCGTCTAAGTAGAATCGCCTAATGGTTATTATCCAGGACGCGTATGTCACGTACTCGAACAATGCTGCGTATATACGCTCTGAAGAACACATACATACGAAGTTGCCAAAACCATTTGGAAAGTAAAGGAGCGTATATACGCTGGGTTGAGCGTATATACCTCCCCACCTGCGTATATACGCTCATCCTCAGCGTATAACGCAGGGTTTCCTTGCCTCGTTTTGCCTCCTGCCTATAAATACTTGCTTGCCTTGCTCAGTCCGATATCTCGACTTTTAACACACACACGCACAATTCCCGACACTTCACAACTTCATACGCTTGATACACCTTCACTTCAATAACACTTCATACGCATACTCTCTCTCTCTCTCTCTCTAAAAACACTCTAAACACATCACACATTCGTTTTAATTCAAAGCATCGATCTCTTTCGAATCAACAAGCGATAACAAAGGTTGAATTCTGAGATTACTCACCAATAATTCTCTCACACTTTCTTTTAATTGACTAACCATTGTTATGAGTTTTAATGCAATAAAACAATGTAGAAACTCACTTTTAATTGTTTCATGTAAATTGTAGGTTTCACATTTCAAGGTTTTTTGGTTTTTTGTTTCATTCTTTTCATTTCACTTCATTATATTTCCATTGTCAATACTAACAATTCTTTATTCTTGATTAGCAATTCAAGGCGAAGGATCCATTGCGCTTGCGTTTTTATCATAGCTAACAATTGTTTTCTTTGTTTTCATGTAGCGATTCAAGCAAAGGATTCGTTTCATTTCGTTTTACAAACTAACTTTTTGTTTTCTTTGCAGATTTAGGGTAGATGAGCTTTGCATATACTTTTGAAGTTTATACACTTCATATTTTCTCATCTTGTCATTGTTGTATAACTTTGTATATACTTTTGCTAAACAAAGACCGGAATTATGTGAATCACTTTTAAAGTCAGATTAACTATGGACAACCTGTTTAGGGCACCGTTTTAACATGATTAACACAAAGTGGTCACAATTTCTAGGGTTAGGTAGTCTCTTGTGCATAATAGGAACATACTCACTTTTATAGTAATTTAGGGTTAGTTCGCTTCTAAGGTGCTAAAAACGTAAGTTATGTGCATTTCAATAATCATGATGAATGGAATTGCAATGAGACCGAATAGAGCCGCTAATGCGGGCGAATTGGGTTACAGATCTGATTCGTACCATGTCCGACCCACGACTGGTTACTTGATTGGACGTGGGGCCATTGATTTGGCACCAACGTTTCGGGCGTCCGTGAATACCTTTCTAGCACGGTGGCGACTCCCTTACTCGACAACACTACCCCAACGCACTCACGTGCGGGATCCGTGGCTCGAGCCCACGCACAAAGCCCTCGATGTAGTACCAAGCCGCGCGCGTACCGCTATACGCTGAGGGCGCGGCCCACGTCCTACATATTGGCGACTTCACTGGGGATAATCACCGGTTAGGTGAAGTGGACAGACTTGAGTCTCGTAATCCATCATCACGCTTATGTGGATTTTGGCATTTTACATGTGACCTTTCGAATAAGGTCGCGCCTTAGGCTCCTTGGTCTCAATATGGGCATGTTTATGCTCGAGACCCACCTTAAGGGGGGATACTACTTGGTTGCAATGTGGTTAATGGATCGCATGGCTAAGGCAAGTCCTATCCCGCCACACGCGTGTGACGTGTTACAGATGCGTGTAATATGAGGGGTAAACTGGCATTACTACTTACCGTGAAAGTGGTGAAATTGGACCCACCTCTGCCCTTAGGCGTGGTACACTCTCTGACTTAACTAGACCGACATAGTTTGACTTGTCATCTGTCATCATGTGTCTTGTATATATGTGCATGTATGGGTCCTAGCCATTGGTACAGTTCTAAGACTTAACAACAACTTTCATAATGTCCATGGGTCATCTTTTAGTTCACATCATGCGTTTCATAGCCCATAGTGACTTTAGTTGATTCTACCTTAGTCTGTGACATAGTTCATAGGATTTGTCCTTCAACCTTCGACCTTAGTCCACATAGACTCTGACCTTTAGGTTTTGACCCTGACTACTGGGTAGGCACAGACTTTGACCTTAGACGTTGACTTTAAGATCACATTAGGATTGACCTTGGCATTCAGCAACACAGGCTCGACTCTAGGCGTGACCCTAACTACTTAGGACATGTGCATACATTCTCACATCGTTTTGGTGCCCTTTCAAAAAAATTAAAAAAAAATCAAAAAAAAAATTCAAAAAAAATTTCAAAAAATTCAAAAAACGAAAGGGCACTTGCATGCTTGCATTCATTTAGGAAAGATGACCATGGAAGTTAGACATGCATTTGCATCTGCATTCATGTATTTCAATAATGACCAAGGAGTTCACTAAGGTTTTTTTCTTTTTGAAACAGGGGTGAAGCGCCTCTAATAGCCCCTTGCTCGACCGCAAAGAGTTTTGAGCCCTCAGCCAGTCCAAACTAACCTTCCTCTAACCTTCATTGGATCCTCAGCCCAATCCAAACCTAGCCCTTCTCCAACTTCATTACCATCAGCCCTAACCACAAAATGGCCTCCAACAAGAAAAGCTCCAAAAGCTCGCCGAGCAAGTTCAACAGCTTGAAGCTCAATCAAGGAGTTTGACTTCGGGTCTCCTTTGGACAAGCTGTTTGAAAAGGCAATCAAAAAAAGCCACGACCCACTTCTACCAAGACCAACCTCTCTTGACCCAACCTTGCAACCAAACTGCCAAAGGATTTCTCAGCCGAAGACATAGCCAAGTTCAAGCCGACTGAGACCCTCGATTCCATATAAAGTGATTTAAGACACCATGGCACTAAGGGATTGGACTCTGCCTTGTTCCAATGGTCCTTTCCCCTTTCCTTGGACCGATATGTCAGAAGTGGTTCTTTCGGTTCCTTGAGAAAGAATTAGCTACTTGGGAGACATCGTCCACGCATTCATGGCAAGATACAAGGGTAACATTCAGGACCCAAATCCGTCCGAGAGCTGTGAATCTTAACCAGGGAGAGAACGAGGGGTTCACCACTATTTTGACTAGATGGAGAGGAGTTGCTGCCTCCGTTTAGTCTCCGCTCTACTGAAGAAGGAGATGGTCAAGATCTTGCATTTCTAAACCTCAGCCAGATACAATAGATATCTCAAGTATCGAGCGCTCACCACGTTCGCAAAAGGTCTGCGACATTGGAGTGGACATAGAGAATGACCTTCTTCAATTCACATGAGTCAGCTAGGGTCTTTGGCTTTTAGGATCGAGTCGGAGAGTCCTTCCCTAGACTATGTATCTTTCTCTTTCCATTTCGAGTCTATTCATTAGGTTTAGGATCAAATTCTGCAATTAGCCTCAATGTAATAAATTTTTGTTTTCAATAAAACGTTTCGTTTTCCTTTAGCTTCTCATATAGTTGTGCTTCAACTTTAATGGAATCAAATTAATGATCGCCTCACAATTCAATGGACATTGCCAAGAGAGGCTTCTTTCATAGCTCCATAAAGCAACTCTTCCCTCCATTCCTTCATCGTATCAAAATCCCTTGCAACCTTTGAGCCGTAACACTATCATTCAGCCTATGCTATCCTTTCATCACCCCACATCGACTAACCCTTGGACCAAACGTGCGTAGGAAAGACATGTGCAGAGAAAAAAAAGAGGAGAAGAATAAAAATGGGCAAAAAGCAAAGAGCAAAAAATCAAAGTTCAAGTCCAGTCATCACAAAATGCAAATCAATTTCAAAATCCAATGCAAATCCAAAGTTCAAAGCCCAATAAACAACAAAAGCAAAAGTCTAAAAAAGCACACTGCGCACCGTGGGTCACTTCATGATCATCAAGCCTTTTCAACCCACAACCACAACCTCACATTACAACACAAAAGCCTCTCACACGAGGCATTGTCCAAATCATCACGAGAACTACGACGGTCGATTCCAAAAGATATCGTAGGAAGCTCTTCTCGAGGTCCGACCCCAATTCTGAGGTCCATCATATAGTGTTTGATTCCTTAAAGATCAGAAGCGCAAATTCTAGTGTAGCACCGCGACTAGATTCGAGTTTGAACCTACATCATGCTTAGCCAATCACATCAATTCCCCATTCACTTACCCTCAGTCACAATTTTAGCCTTGTATTTCTTGCACCTTTAGCCTATTCTTTCATACACGCTTAAGGGTCTCCTCAACTCATCTTTAGGCTATCATCTGCAGCATTCATCATGCGATTCTCCTCAAAGCATCGCATTGCGCATTTCTCCATGTCTCTCCTCATGCAGCATTCAGCTCAAAGTTACTGATTGGGCAAATCAAAATCACATCCCTCATTCTCTCTCCTCTGCAACATTCAGTCTCAAGTTACTTGATTTGGGCAATCAAAATCACATCCCTCATTCCTTTCATTACGACCACAAAAAAAGCTAAGCAAAACCCATGATTCAACAACATTCATTAGCCCTACCTTGCTCGCATCAACATTGCCCTACCTCGAAAGCTCATCACAGCTGGGGGCTCACCCACTAAAACCACAAGCATTCCCCACAGCACAAACTCCATGGGTTGGGGGCTCACTCGCAATCACAAGCATGCCTTTGCTCGATGGGGGCTAGAGGACGGGCTCCATCCCGCAATCTAAAAGCATCTTACCGTTAGTCATTTTCCTTGGTCCATTTCATGCATTAGATCTAAATAGGACTTGCATTACATAAGCATCATTGCACATTGAGTTTACATACATCATCATGCATATGCATTGCACATTGACATTGCACACACACACATTACATTGCACATTGCACCACCTCAACACGAGGCTAGGGCCCATCTTACATGCATTTGCCTTGCACACGCCTAATACGGCATTCATCGCTATACCGCGATCGTTGCTCACGCACGTTCTTCCCGAAAAGCCAAGGTCAGCCGTAGGGAAGATTTCCTGAGGAACGAGCGTTTCCGAAGGAATTTTATCATCACTCACATGCCTATAACGGCATTCATGCGCTATGCGCGATTGTTGCTATAACATCGCACTTTCCCCGAAAAGGCCAAGGTCAGCCGTAGGGAACTTTCCGAAGGAACGAGGCGCTTCGACGGACTTTGCATTACTCGTCCCAAATCAAATACTTTGACTGATCGTCTTATGAATTTTCATCTTTCAGACTCAGTCAAAGTGGGGGTTCTTCACACAACACCTTTACACACTTCGGTTTTGGAAATTTCTCCCGCACCAAAATTCCATATATGCACTTCGGTCTACGATTTCTCCCGCTATGAAATCCAGCGAACACATTTTAGGGTCTACGATTTCTCGACCGCTAGCAGAATCCGCAAACATCTTTCGGGTCTACGATTTCTCCGCTACAAGAATCCAGCACAACATCTTTCGGTCTACAATTCTCGCTATCAGAAATCCGCCAAGCATCTTTCGGGTCTTATGTTTCTCCCGCTACAGAAATCTCAAACAAACACATCTTTCGGGTCTTGGAATCTCTCCCGCTACAGAAGTTCCGTCAGCACATCTCCGGGTCTTGGAAATTTCTCCCGCTAACAGAAGTTCCGTCAGTCTCTCGGGTTTGGGAATCTTCTCCCGCTCAAGAGTTCCGCGATTCTTCGGGTTTGGAATTTTCTCCCGCACCAGAAATTCCGCATACACAGTCACAAATCTCCCGAAAGCCAAGGTCAGCGTAGGGAGAAACCACCCGAGGATACCAGGCGCTCCAAGGGCAACACACCGGCATGGGGCGCGGTAAACAGGTAAACTAACATTTGTTTTGGAGGTACGCGTAAAGGGTAACTCAGGTCGTAGAACGTCTTGAGTTGCTCTCCGTCCGAAATCGAATACTTTGACTTTCGTCTTACGAGACTTATCGTCTCTTCAGACTCAGTCAAAAGTGGGGGCTTCTGTAGACACTGTGATAAATGTGTCTCCCCAAATGAGTAATCGTGGTGAAACATACCCGCGTCTCGCGTTTGTTTCGAATCAGAAAAGATGCTTTGAATTCAAAAAGTTGGAAATACGTGAAGTCGTATGTGGAACTATTGAGCAAAGGTCAAAGGCAAGGCAAAATATTTTCTTTCGGTTTTCTCAAAGGTTTTCAAGGTTTTCAAACGAGTTACACTGGCGATTCTTCATGCTTTTTGATTTCATCATGTCGTCACGTTTTCCTGAATCCGCCAATATTTAAATTATTTGATCTTATTTTTTATGATTTTCTGTAATTTTGCAATGTTTAATATCGCAGAATACGCAGAAAATACACCGAATAATTAGAAAATACTCCGGAAGTACGTGGAACCTTCTAGAACATTCTAGAACTCCTTGCTTGGAGAGCAAGGGTGTCTAGGTGCGTCGAATCAAGGGAAATCTACGAATAAAATCGGAGGAAATCAAAATATTTCGAGGTTTTGGGAAAATATATACGAATCATTGAGCCGTATATAGCAGATGATGAGCGTATATACGCTCATCAGGAGCGTATATACGCTCCACATGCTGCGTATATACGCTCAACACATACATACGAAGTTGCAAAACCATTTGGAAAGTAAAGGAGCGTATATACGCTGAGGTTGGCGTATTACGCTACCTCAGTATATAGCTCCCTCAGCGTATATACGCAGGGTTCTTGCTCGTTTTTGCCTCGGTGCCTATAAATACTTGCTTGCCTTGCTCAGTCCGATATCTCGACTTCTTAACACACACACGCACAATTCCGACACATCACAACTTCATAACGCTTGATACACCTTCACTTCATACATTCCTACGCATACTCTCTCTCTCTCTCTCTCTCTAAAACACTCTAAACACATCACATTCGTTTTAATTCAAAAGCATCGATTCTCTTTCGAATCAACAAGCGATAACAAAGGTTGAATTCTGAGATTACTCACAATAATTCTCTCACACTTTCTTTTAATTTGACTAACCATTGTTATGAGTTTTAATGCAATAAAAACAATGTAGAAACTCACTTTTTAATTGTTTCATGTAAATTGTTTTCATTGGTTTTTGGTTTTTCTTTTTCATTTCACTTCATTATTATTATCCATTGTCAATACTAACAATTCTTTATTCTTGTATAGGCAATTCAGGCGAAGGATCCATTGCGCTTGCGTTTTTATCATGGACTAACAATTGTTTTCTTTGTTTTCATGTAGCGATCAAGGCAAAGGATTCGTTTCATTTCGTTTTACAACTAACTTTTGTTTTCTTTGCAGATTTAGGGTAAGATGAGTTTTTGCATATACTTTGAAGTTTATACACTTCATATTTTCTCATTTGTCATTGGTTGTATAACTTTGTATAATACTTTTGCTAAACAAAGACCGGATTATGTGAATCACTTTAAAGTCAGATTAACTATGGACAACCTATTTTTTAGGCACGCGTTTTAACAGAAATTAACACAAAGTGGTCACAATTTCTAGGTTAGGTAGTCTCTTTGTGCATAATAGGAACATACTCACTTTTATAGTAATTTTAGGGTTAGTTCGCTTCTAAGGTGCTAAAAAACGTAAGTTTGTGCATTCATAATCATGATGAATGGATTGCAATGAGACCAGAATAGAGGCCGCTATACTGCGGGCGAATTGGGTTCAGATCTGATTCGTACCATGTCCCGACCCACAGACTGGTTACTTGATTGGACGTGGGGCCATTGATTTGGCACCAACGTTTCGGGCGTCCGTGAATAACCTTTCTAGGCACGGTGGCGACTCCCCTTACTCGACAACACTACCCAACGCACTCACGTGCGGGATCGTGGCTCGAGCCCACGCACAAAGCACCTCGATGTAGTACGAAGCCGCGCGCGCTCCGCTAACGCTGATGGCGCGGCACCGTCCTAAAAAC
>SNQN01004347.1:9037-27294 GCA_008642245.1 Bassia scoparia
CCGGCGAACGCCTCGTCTCGGCTGCTAGAGACGACGATTTGCAGGAAGCAAAGGCATTGTTGAAGTACAATCCTCGTTTAATTAGGTACTCTACTTTTGGTGTTAGGAACTCACCATTGCATTATTCTRCAGCTCAAGGCCACCATGAGGTACTTGATTGCCTTAGAAGGTTTTGTGTTTCGAATTTGCCAAAATTTTGATGTTTGATCATTAATCACTGTGGCTGAATTGTTTGATTCTTAGATTGTTACTCTTCTGCTAGAGACTGGTGTTGATATTAATCTAAAGAATTACCGCAGTCAGGTAACTAGCTACATTTTTTTTGATAATTCTCTTGGTGCTGACATTGCTTAGAAATGTGTGTTTAAGTAAGGTAGCCGAAAGTTGCAAATTTGTGCTTCGGTTTACATGCATTTTTTGTAGGAAACAATTTTGATAGTTGATCTTGATGTTGGGTTACACTGTTAATTGTTTAAATACTGTGAGATTGGCTATACTTTTGTTCTGATAGAATAAGATGGTTTAATTKACAGACTGCTCTGATGCAAGCATGTCAACATGGTCACTGGGAGGTTGTCCAGATTTTGGATCTGTTCAAAGCTAATGTATGTTCTTTTCTCATTTTCTGCTCATGATTTTGTGAGCTACTTAGACAATGTTAGCTACTCCTTGCTTCATAAAAGTAGGTGAATACAAGTTGGTTGATACTTGGTAGTTGTTTGTGATGGAGATACATAGAGYAGATTATCTTAATGGGGGTACCGCGCTTCATTTGGCTGCATTGAACGGGCATACTAGATGTATCAGGCTCCTACTTGCAGACTATATTCCGAGCATTTCTATCATTTGGAGTCTATTACAAAAGAAATCAAAAAAGGAATGTGGAAACTCAGAATTTAATGCAAGGTACCATGGTTCAGTAATATGTATCTTCATGTTGTTGCCTTTTAAACTTGAAGAAGCTTTCTTTATTCTCCTATGCTGCATTTTTGAACCAGTGCCCTCCACCAAGTGATCAATAAACCTGCAGATGGAGGAATCACAGCACTTCATATGGCTGCATTGAATGGACATTTCGATACTGTCCAGCTATTTCTCGATTTAGGAGCGTCTATTAGTGAAATAACAGTGGAAGATGGGACAACAATTGATCTTATAGGTCAGCTGTTTTTTTTGGAAAATAATCTTTTTATTCCAGTCATTAATAAACTTTTTATATTGTTCGTTAAGTTAGACCTGCTACTTAATGTAACTATGGGGATAAGGGATGCGCTGTATGCAGTGAGTTTTGACTCTCATATAAGGCTTGCAGAAGATTGGGACCATGGATATGATGAATTGATGTAAATAACAAGCCATACACCAATTTTTTCCTTTTATAATGAAGTCACTGCATGTAGTAGTGCACAGTCCATGATCTAATTTTAGAAAATTTGTCATGAATCTTTTATGGAATGATGTACTTCATAGTTCATATAGGTTTTCCATCAATGTATCATGAGAGTTCTTAAGAATTTTTCATTCTTATTGACCTTAATTTTAGACACATTCGAAGGAGAAATAGTAGGTTCTACAACCATTCACTATTGTGATTTAGGGACTTTTAACAGGGACGAAACATTGGGAGATGCTTCTCATGAATGTCCAATTTAGTTGCTGTCTTTGTCTTCAACATAAAATAGATCATGATTCGTGAGTAATTTAGGCAAGTCATCAAATCTTGCTTGGCCATCTCTTTTGAGGTTTTCGTTATGCTGTCTGCATTAGATACTTGTGTTGGTGTAACATAAATAGAGGCTACTGTAACACTTGCCATCTCTGTCTTCAATCCTTTGTTTTAGCTTCTGGATTATTCAGTTTAGTTTCATAGATGTGGAATGAGTTTATCTTTAGGTTTTCCCTATATAAAAAATAACATGTATTGAGAGACACGTTACATTTAGTAAAGGAGTATGAAATTCCTGACAGACTTGCAGATGGGAATTAAACTGGAATAGGCAATAACAATATTGAATTAGTACCATAGTGCCTGATTCTAGCAATTTGCTCAGTTTTGTTAATTTTGTATATGATTGCAACAACTTTTCTATATTTTATTTTTACTGAATAAGTCGTATTACCTCATATTTCAGGTGCAGGAAGTACTCCTCTGCATTTCGCAGCTTGTGGAGGAAATCTGCAATGTTATCAAGTAGGGTCCTTTCTTCTAAATGAACATATATACGAAGTATATGGATCTGACTGCTAATTTAACTAATTTTTCTGTGGTTCAGCTGTTGATCGCCAGGGGTGCTAGTCTAATAGCGGAAAATGCAAATGGGTAAGGTTTTTGTCACCTTCAAATATCTTATCCGCCATGTTGATACTAACTTTATCTGTCTGAACTTTTCCTTTTTTTCCACTAATATTTGGTAATGAAGAGAAACTTTATTTTCTTAAGTTATAAATGAAAGTAACTTTTCAAAGTTATAACTGACATTTTTTTTTTAATATACAATATATGAATGGGAAGATTAAATGTCTGAAAGTTTAATAGTTCAGAATTACTGGTGTTTACATTACAAGTTGATTTTTACTGTGGAATTAAACATGTTGGCGTAATGTCTTCTAGTGAATGTCATCTACCTTTGTTTAGACTAGAAAAAACTTTTATTGATCACCTTCTGATTATCTATTGCAAGTAGATACTACTCAACTAGTTATGTTGCCTATTCAACTTAGAGCTATGCCTCAACTGAAGTTATAACTGCTTCTAAGATGTCATTATTACATCTAAAAAAGGCAGCAACCTCCAATTTACCTTGTCTCCACGAGCTTCTTCTGCGGTTTGTGTAGCTGTGTTTTTGCTGATAATATTAGCAACCCTTTGTTTCAATGCTGTCCTGGTAGATTATTATGATCTATAAATAGAAGATGGATAATATCTGTATTTTATGTATTTTTTTATACTTTATCATATGATCTACAAGCATATTCTTATATTCTTTGTATCACTTTTCTGTTTCGGCAGGATATCTGATTTGGCTTACTTTTTTCAGGTCTGACAATCCAAGCCAACATGTATTCGAAGATGCTTATTAGCTGGACTAGTCAAAAGGTGTACTCTAGTCACAATGCATTAGATTTCAAACACAGTATGCTCATGGAAGTTATTAAATGAAAACAGAAACTGTCCTTCAAAATTGGACATTGTAATATTACAATAGTGTCTCTTTTGCTGGCTTTCAAGTGATGAAATATTCTCTTCCACCCTACTCCCCTCTAATATACTGAATTCGAAATGTGCACCGGGCTGCCCTTGATCGCTGCCATCTCTTTTGACCATATATTCAAATCTGACAGTATGTAGCATAATGATTAGAGGAATTGGCTTAAATAATGCATTAGTCTATCATCAATTTCTCCTATTCGGTTGACTTTACTATCATCAATTAATAAAAAAATGGAGGAAAATTGGATTTAGCGACCGACAGTCGGTCGCTAAATCCAATTTTCCTCCATTTTTTTGGAGGGAAATCAGATTTAGCGACCGAAAAATCGGTCGCTAAATCCAATTAGCGACCGATTTTTCGGTCGCTAATTCTCTTTTCCCTCTAAAATTTTGCCATTTTCTTACTCAATAAATCGGTCGCAAAATCGGTCGCTAAACGTTTAGCGACCAATTTTTCGTCGCTAATTTTTTTTAGCGACGAAATAAATGCGACCTAAGTTAGTGACCGAAAATCGGTCGCTAATTTGTGTTAGCGACCGAAAATCGGTTGCTAACGGCAGTCGCCCGCGCACGTTTTTCTTGTTGTGAGCGAAGCGATGTAAGTTTGATTTGAATACCCGAGTTTTCTATTATCGCATATTGACCATCATCCTATATGTATGCATGAAACAAGACTTGAAATTGTTGAATCACATTAAGCACAGATTAACCATGGACAAATTGAATTTAAGCACCTTATTTATTTTATTAATTTGAAGTGATCAGAATAATTAGGTCAAGTAGTGGCTTTTGCATAATAGAAATTCACCCTTAAATAGATTGCTAAGGCTAGAGCTCTTCCTAAGGATAAAATTGCTAAGTTTTTGTGTATTCAATGAATTTGATCGAATGAAATTACAATGAGACAGAGTAGAGGCCGCTACATGCGGGCGGATTGGGTCAATGATTCTTTCCGTACCATGTCCCCGAACCCGACGACTTGGTTAATAGATCAAATAGTGGGGCCATTAAATTGACACCAATGTTTTGGGCGCCCATAACCTGTATAGGCACGGTGGCGATTCCCCACTCGACAACACTACCCCAACGCACTCACGTGCGGGATCCGTGGCTCAAGCCCAAGAATGAAATCGACGCATGATGTTGGCTCGACGAGGGCACATGCCTACAAAATGGTGACTCACTAGGGATAATCACCGTTAGGTGAAGTGGACAGACTTGAAAATCTCGTAATTCCACCGATCTTTTTCATTGAATTGTGCATATTGCATGTTGCCCATTCGAATAGGGTCACACCTTAGGATCCATGGTCTCATATGGGTATGTTTTATACTCGAGATCGCCTTAAGGGGGGAAACTACTTTGGTGCATATGGTTACTTGATCATATGGCTCAGGAAAGTCCTATCCCGCCCATGCCACGTGTGCACGTGTTACTTGATATGTGTACATAAGGGGTATCTTAGCCATACATCGCTAATGCTAGTGGTGAAATTTGGACCAAGCTCTACTTTTAGGCATGGTACCTTCTTTGACTTAACCAAGCCAACTTATAGTTCGCTTAGATCCCGACCTTAAGTGAATAAATTTCACTTGTGTTTCTATCAATGTGCTTGTGCTTGTGACCATTAGCTCATGACTCTATTCAAGGCTACTAGTCCAAAACATAGTCCAAGACTACTCAATGTCCATAGTATGGTTCAATTCATAGGCCCCATTCAAGTCCAATCTAGGCCTACTCCAAGTAAAGCCCAAATTTAAAGACCTTAAAACTAAACTAGGCCCTTTCAATTTCAATTCAAGCATAAGCCTATAACCTTAAAACTGGCCTAGGTTTGATTCCAACTCTAGCACCTTAAACCAGAATTGGGTTTAGAATTCAATTTCAAGTAAAGTCTAAGAACCTTAAAACTGACCTAGGTTCAATTCGATTCCAACTCTAGTACCTTAAACCAGAGTTAGGTCTAGAATTCAATTTCAAAATTCAATCTCAATCCTTTTGTCTAGAACCTTAAACCCGAATTAGGTTCAATCTTAGGAACTTTCAATTGCTAGTCCATTCCAAGTCCTATCAATTGTTTATAGATTTTAAAGCGCAATTTCTTGAATTCAAGCAAGATAACAAATGCTTGAGACTCACATTTGAGACCAAGAAGAGTAACAAGAAGCCAAACCCGACGTGTTCCTGTTCTCCAAGGCTTCTCCTTTCCAAGAAAGCCCAGTTCATTCTACTTAGCACAACTTCACATGGCTAGCGTCGAACAACAACTTGCTGCTATTCTAGAACAACTCCAGAAGGTGAATTCTCACCTTGCTAACCAAGAAAAAAAGTATTGGGGAACTAAAGGAGAAAAAGGCAGGTGAAAAACTTCTTGTTTTTTACGAGGAGGAAGAAGACAAAGAAAAATCATCGCTTCCTCCTCCGAAAACTAAGACGGAAAAAAGGGTTGAACAGCTAGAAGAGTTGGTAAAGAAAATGTCCGAGAATTCAATCCATGGGCGACGTGTTGTTGATTATGAGATCAAGGGTCAACTTCCTAAGAAGTTTGTCATCACTGATTTGCCCAAATTAAAAGGGACTGAAGAACCAAAAGATCATCTTCGCACTTTCGACATCGCAATGGCCCTAAAAGGAATGGGTAACGAGCTGTTCACTTCGGTGTTTCCTATTAGTCTAGACACCCATCCATCTAGGTGGTTCAAAACTATGGATCAAAGTAAGCTCGATGACTGGGAATACCTCAAACAAGTACTCCTAAAGCAGTACAGGTACAATGCCCAGCTCCCTGTTGAACTTCGTGAACTAGAGGCCTCCAAGCAAGGAGAGAAAGAAGACTTTACTACTTTCCTTAATCGGTGAAGAGAGAAGGCTGCTCAGATGACTAACAGGCCCAATGAAGAAGATCAAGTTCGAATGGTCATCAAGAACCTTCAGCCCAAGTATCGAGAGCCACTTAAATTCAAAACCATGGAATCATTTGCTAGACTCTACAAGGTCGGGCTCCTTGTTAAAGAAGATGTTCATGCCCAAAAATCTAAGGGTAATAGTGGGAACTCTAACAAGAAAGGTGGTTCTTCTTCTTCCAATACCGATCAAATCAGTCACGTTGCCAATATCTTCGATGACAACTCTTCTAATCAACTGAACTCTTCCAACACCAAACCTCAAAAGCTACAGAGAACCTTTCTTCCAATCAGCATGACTTGTGAGCAGGCTTTCGACAGGTTAACCTCAAAAGGTGTCATTGCTCCTATTGGGCCCACTCCAGATCCTTCAGAAGACAAGAAAACCAGAAGTTGGAATGCCAACGCCTATTGCAAGTACCACCAAGGAAGAGGCCACTCCAGTGATAACTGTTGGGTTTTGAAGCATAAGATTCAAGATATGACCGAGGACGGTTGCCTCCCAAATCCTCCAGCGGCAAAATACAAGATCAACATCAAAACCAATCCACTTGGTAAACATTGAGTCACTTCAAGGCACGGATCTGTGATCTATGCGGTCTTCTATAGATAAAGTCACAGAGTCCTAGTCTTAGCTAATATTTTCCTTTCCTTTTAATTTTGAGTCTATGTCATTTAGGATATGATGTCTTCAATTTCAATAAAATAAACCTTTCATTTTCAATCTTTTTTCTTTTGTTCTTTTTTCCTTTTCTAATTCAATGATGAGACTCTTACCACTCAATGACCTTAAAAAAAATCAAAAAAATAAATGGACATGTTCGAGAGGCCCTCTTCCATAGCTGGTCAATACCGTGTATACGGATCCTAGGCTAATACTCGTCACTGGTTTGCTCATAACTTTTTATCTACAAGGAATTTTGAGGCGAGACAAAAAGCGTTGGAAACTAGATATTGAGAGATTTCCAACGGTATATGGCACACCTCAAATGGAGCTCTACATTAAATGTTTTTTGCGATTGTATCCGTATTCCATATATCTTTTTACTTATCTTTTCCCATACGCCTATAAATACATGCTCTCGGTGCTTAAATAAGGGGGAATGAAAATCAAGATTTAATCAACGAATTCTCTTGTGCTTAAGGGAATTCAAAACTCTCAAAAAATTCCCTCTCAGATCATTCATCAAGATCCAAAGTTCTTAATTTCGTCGCTACTTTCGGAGTCGTTTCTTTGCGAATCAAGGTACAAATTCTGAGGCTATTCAATCCAATCGTCTCTTTACTTTTTATAATTGTTTTTAGTTAACATTATATTTTTTTCTCTAGAATTTCAATAATATGAATTATAATTTCGCTTTTTGAATTTCAATCATGTAAATGAATTTGTTTTCAATTGTTTTCGCTTTATCGCAATTGTTTTAATTATAATTGTCAATGCTAACGATCGCTTTTGTTGTGATAAGCGAGTCAAATCAAAGCAAACTTTTTGGTAAACCAATCTTTGTTTTCTATTGTGATTGATAGCAAAGTAATGTAAGTTTGATTTGAATACCCGAGTTTTCTATTATCGCATATTAACCATCATCCTATATGTATGTTGATATTGTTTATGCATGAAATCACCTTTTTATTGCTTAAACAAGACCTGAAATTGTTGAATCACATTAAGTTCAGATTAATCATGGACACATTGAATTTAGGAAAAATGGAAACTAATAATCCCACCTTTTGGTGGTCTGCTCTCAATAATCCGACCTCAAAGTAATTGCAAAATAATCTCAACTTTAAGGGTGGTCTTCCCAAAATAATCTGAACTCTCATTTTTGCTACTTTTGTTGATCCATTTTTGGCTTGTTCTATGTAAGAAAATGAGAGTTCAGATTATTTTGGGAAGACCACCCTAAAAGTTGGGATTATTCTGTAATTACTTTGAGGTTAGATTATTGCGAGCAGACCACCAAAAGGTGGAATTATTAGTGTCCATTTTTCTTTGCATTTAAGCACCTTATTATTTGATTTATTTGAAGAGATCACAATAATTAGGCTAAGTAGTGGTTTTTGCATAATAGAAACTCACCCTTTAATAGATTGCTAAGGCTAGAGCGCTTTCTAAGGATAAAATTGCTAAGTTGTTGTGTATTCAATGAATTTGATCGAATGAAATTACAATGAGACCGAGTAGAGGCCGCTAAATGAGAGCGGATTGGACCAATGATTCATTCCGTACCATGTCCCCGAACCCACGACTTGGTTAATTGATCAGACAGTGGGGCCATCAAATTGGCACCAATATTTTGGGCGTCCGTAACCTGTATACGCATGGTGGCGATTCCCCACTCTACAATATTACCCCAACGCAGTCACGTGTGGGATCGATTCAAAATCGACGTAGGACGCGCCCTACGAGGGCACATGCTTACACCATTAGAAAAGGCTAAGTAACCTTTAAGCAAACCCCAACTCAAGTAACCAAAATCATCCAACTCAAAGAACCACAACTTCATCGCATCATCATCTTTATTAGAGTATTACACAAGTGCAAAGGCATTATTTGACTAACAAACTATGAAATAAAACTTGTTTTTGGGAATTTTTTTCAGTTATTTCAATTTTTTTGAACTAATGAATACAACTTTTGCCTTGCACTATACACAGAAACGATGACGATACTTAAGCTAAGGAACCAAATGTGAAACACCACACCACTCCGAATAATCACCAACATGAGCCACCTATATAGCAAACACCAAACACATACCAACCTCCCAAATGCTCCCCCAAGCTAAACTTGGGTTACACAAACAAGGCCACTATGGGTTGTAATGTAGGTAATCATGAAATGAAAGGAAACAGGCTCAAAAATGGGGATTAAGGGAAAATATAATGTTTCTAAATATTGAAGCATGACTCCTAACAAACGAAAGCCTTCTATCATGCTCAACAAATGACCAAATAGCCAACTAGACAAGTACCAATCCAAGATTAAGAGATAATGACGCACCAAGAACTATCACACAAGAAAGAAATGGAAATAATCAAACAATTATATTAGTCTCAAATACTCACAAGTTCAATCCTTCCTCGTTCCAAGATGACAAATCAAGCTAAGTCATGCCAATCAAATCAAGTCAAGGAATCAGAAAAGTAACCACGAGTTAACTAAGGTCAAGTTCAAGTATCACAAGCATCAAAAATAATCTTTTTCACAATGGGGCATAGGGAGACATGCTTTTCTAGAGAATCTATATTCACAAGGGGTACACAAAGGGTACCATGACTATTTTTCTACACTAAACTAAGAAAGCGATACATTTTTTTTGGTTGCAAGTAAACTCCCGCTCTTAGTGAATGGTACAAACCTTGCAACTATCCTAAGAAAGCAATAAAACCTATACTAGAAAGCAATAAACTCTAAACTAGAAAGCAATAAAATCTACCTCAAACCACTAGAATGCGCTTGATACATTCCTCCCCCAAGCCGAACTCTACAATGTCCTCAGTGTAAGAGAAATGAAGTATATCATGCGCATATCCATCCATGGTTGAAAGAACGAAGGATGATGAAAAATCGGATTCATTTTCATCGCTTTTTTCCTAACTGAAAAATCAATCTTAGGCACAACTTTTAATTCTTGTTGAATGCTTGCAAATCACACAACTTTTATGTCTTAAACAAGACCGGAAAATTGCATGTTCTCACGCCTAATAAGACTAATTCTTGGACAAATTGGCTTTTAGGCACCCTTTAACACGGATCTAAACAACACATGTCGCAACAACAAATTAGTCCTATGTGCATCTATTTCTGTTAAGCAACCCACATAGTAATTTGCATGCTTAGGGTTAAAACGGAAATTTGTTTGTTGTTGTCTTTTTGGAAATGGACTCGGAATGATCGAGTAGAGGCCGCTAGACGCGGGGTGGTGTTGTGCACTACTTCACCCTTACCATTGTCCCCTAATCCAGACTTTTGGTGCACTACCAGACATAGAGTCCTTCGCCTTGCTTTATGCAATAATAGGCAAGGCTTAACACGGGTTCCGCAACTTCCCGAAAGGAGTGCAGTGGCGACTTCCACTACTCGTTTCGAGTATAAACATGCAACTCCAAGCATACTCACACTATGCAAAAGTAAGAATTCGAATCTAGCAACAAACCGAATCATCAACTAATTGTACCCCCTAAAGTAGAGGGACTAGACCCAGTCCGGCCCGGTGACGCCCCGGCGCCCGTACAGTTTTTGGCGATTTCACTGAGGAATTCGCTGAAGCTATTATCTTTAGTGATGTGTGGACATTACTCGAAATGTCATGCGAATTCAGCGTCTTATAGACGGCATGTGTTAGGCATCCTGTAGTAAACATGGCACATAAATGGTAACTCTATTAAGGTTGGGGGCTTACAGCATCACTATAGTCTCCAAACATGCAATTTACTCTACAAGGCAAAGTCACAGTTTGTTCAGAGCTTTACATTGACATAAGGGTTCTCATTCCAGCAACACGCTCTCTGCGCGAGAGAGCACCAAACTTAAGTTCCTGACTTAAGCATACATAATGGCTAGCCTTAAGCATGCTTCCAAAAGCAAATGCACCACTACTTGTGCCCAACAAGTTTTGCATTGATCTTCGCAATACCACTCGGAGTCATTCGGGGCTTACAACAAAAGAAGCAAGCTCCTTACATTTGAAGTACATTCAACTTTAGCAGATCAAGGACCTTGTGCGCTCCCTATGCCAAGAACATATTCGTCACCATGTTCTTCAACAAGCAACAAACTCATGTTTATGACTTGAGTTGGCACCATTTCTCGGCATATCAAAACCGGGGCGCCATAGCGAAAAGGGATGACCAGTAAGCGGCCCATGATCACTCAATGAAGCACCACACATGGAAGCATCAACGAGGAATCAACAACACAATAGGTCAAAGTCCTTGCCAACCTTACAACTACAACAAGTGCAAATCATCTCAACATCGCAAAAAGGCTCCAGACGTTAAAACTCCCATCACCGCAAAGGTTCATCTAAAACACCTTCACTACATAATTCAGGGGGCTACCATTGCACTAATGATAGCCACACAATGCCTCTTTCAACACAGTTTGTAAAGGAAGCTTTCATCTTAACATGTTGGGGGCTTGAGCCTAAACTTTAGTCAAGAAGGCTCTATATTGCATGTATTTTCAAAAAAAAAAAAACACTAACTTGTATTTCCTTCCTTAAATAAGTTGTTAACAAAGTCCACATTCCACAAATCTTTGCACTATAGTCCTTGCATACTAGGTCTAAGTCGAGTTGATTTGTGAGTCCATAGTTAAATTCAAATCACAAAGTCGCAAAAGAGTCAAGTAGATGCATCATGTCTCATAGAAGTTGCATGCATAGAGTTAGTCAACCCACAAAAGCAAAAATGCAAAGTCAAGTAAGTCAACTCAAAGTCAAGGAGTTTAAGCAAGTTCTAAAACAAACCAATGCAAAGCTTGGTCCACCTTTCAGTGCAAATTTTGCAGGTACACAGCCAAGGGGCTAACCCCAAAGCAAAAGCAAATCACGTCGTCACTAGTATCTCGAAATTCAGCAAAGCAAAGTTTCGTGTAAGCTAAAGTCCAACATCTCACATTAGCAACGGGTCAGGGTATACACACATGCATTAGGCTCCTRGCCTAGCAAACAAGGATTGGCTTCCTGAACCAAGCACAACATTCTGGGGGCTGACCTCTAGATGTCAATATGCTCTATCAACRAACATTGAGAAGACGTCAATGSGTGCAAAGGAATGCCCTATTCCTCCTCAAAGTTCAAAGCACCAGCATCACAACACGTCCTGCCGGGATGCCTATACAATTGCAATGAACAATCAYCGTAGTTCAAGGCAGAGCAAAAGCAAAGGTTAAAGAAAAGATAAAAATCAAAGAATCCCTARTCGAGGTACAACAGATCCCCATCAACTCAATAACACCATCCTCAACAACGACTTCAGCAAAAGACATCGTTGCACAATGATGAGTGGAAAAGTCTTTCTTGATGGCGTAGACGAAGGAGAAATGATCAGGCATAAGCAGTTCAAGAAGCATAAGCAGTTTCAAGCAGCACAATAACAACCCAAATGTTTTCCTGGCACGAGCACCAGCAGGAGAGAGGAGGTAAGACAGGCCACTTAAGCAGATCAAGCCAGGCAGCAACAAAATATCGCTATACGCGATCTCTATACGCGACGTTACCTTCATCCAAGTCTTCCTGGATGGTGTCAGCGAAAGGAATTAAGTAGGCATAAGCAGATCAAGCAGGCACCAACAAAAAATATCGCTATACGCATCGTGGCTATACGCGACGTTAAGTTTCCTGGAAGGCGCGCACTGGAAAGGATTAACTAGGCATAAGCATCAAGCAGGCACTAACAAAAAATATCGCTATACTCGATCGTGGCTATATGCGACGTTACGTTTCCTGAAAGCAGCACCAAAAAGATTTAAGCAGACATAAGCAATCAAGCAGGCACCAACAAAGAAATATCGCTATACTCGATCGTGGCTATACGCCACGTTAAGTTTCCTAGAAGGTCGCACCGAAAAGAGTTTAATAGGCAAGAGCATATCAAGTAGAATGAAAAATGTTAAGGTTTTCCTTTACAAAAGCATTGAAGAGGGGTAATTTAGACTGGGCACCGAAAGAGATTGGTCATTGAATAGTATGCCACGACTAGCGAGAAGGATAAAATCGAGTGATTCTCAAGCGAGATGAATGTATGAAGGAGTTATCTCTTCTCATATCAAAAGGTTTATGCTCTCTGACAATAAAGAGTTGTTTCTCTCACATCAAGAGTTGTGCTCGCTCACATAAAAAGTTCTAGCTCTCTCACAATGTACCAAAGAGGTTGTGCTCTTCTCACAATAGCTGAAGACGAAATTAAAGCTAAAGAGTGTTGCTCTCTCACAACAGCCAAACATGTTAAACTAAAGAGGTTGTGCTCTCTCACAACAACCAAGAACATGATTAAAGCTAAAAAGAAGCGAAACAAAACTAAAGAGTTGTTCTCTCTCACAATGGCGTCAAAAGAGTTCGTGCTCTCTCACGATGGTAAAAGCATTACTGAAAGAGATAGATGCAGCATAAACACCAGTTCCCCATGAAGTCTTGGACGTGGCACCAAAAATGACAAGCAGGTATATGTACAGCAGAACAATCTCAACGGGAGCACCGAATAGGATAGAAGCAAACAATAGCAAAATCACACACACTAAAATCCCCAGTGAGCCACTAATGAGATGAAAGTAAGCAAATTAGCAAAGAAACAACATCAACACAAGGATCTAATGGGCAAGCAGCAAGCCACAACAACCGTAGGTGCAGATAAAAAACTAACAACATTGTTTGACAAGTACCGGGTACTTTGGCTTTCATTTTATGAGACTTTCATCTCACAAACTCAGCTAAAGTGGGCTTCTGTAGATACCTATATTTTCCCCTTCCTCATGGTCAATATGATTTTACTATTTCGATTGTTAATTGTCCGTATTTTCTAAAAGCTTGAGATTGCTATAATAACATTAGACCTACCTTAAACCCATACCTTTTAGCCTAACCTAAAACCCATTCAAGCTAATACTCCACTAAAACCACCAAACCCCACGCAAACCCATTCCGACAAGACCACGACACACATACACACAACAAACTCACAAAGCTTCCATTTCATGCCAATTTAACCCACTTCTTTACCCTAATCCTCCCTATTAAAACTCTCATACTAGCCCTCTTCATTATCAACAAAAACTACAAAAAAACCCCTCAAAACTACAGCAAGTCACGACCAAAACCGAGCACAAAAGCCCCTCAAACAGCAACGAAACACCCCTCTAAGCTGCTGCCAAATATAAGCAGCACCACACAACCAAAAACAGCCACAAACGCCTCTTAAAGACTACCCCATTTCATGCCCCTTAAACTTAGGAGGAAGCCATTCTAAACTCCTCTAATATCTGTCTTAAACTGCAGCAAAAATCCGTTCAAAGCGGAAGCCGAAAACCTCAATTTCACCCCCGAAACCCTCCATAAACGCTGCTCGACACTGCTGCAATTCAGCACAAAAATAACCAAACATAACTAACCCTAGAAAAGCCTTTCAAATATCCCTAAATAGGATCACAAACACAGCAACAAAAGCCTTGTACAAAACCACCCTAAAACAGCGAAAAACAGCATCTTAGGCCTTTGAACGAGTTCGTTCGACCACAGCGATGATATAATTTCTGAGGACTCTCTAATTTCATACAATTCGGTTATCACATGATCGTGGTTTGATTTTGCAGATTATAATTCCAAATTGATGCTTGATCAATATTATCTGGTATGCGTAAGTTTCGTGCTCGTCGAGCCATTCTTGCAAAATACACATTTTTATGCGTATTCTTCTTTCCCTTTTTTATTTTCCTTTATTATTATCTTTTATTATTATTATTATTATTATTATTATATATTATAATTATTATTATTATATTATTATTATTATATATCATATATTATTATTAATCTTCTCACTACTAGTCTTTTCCTTTTTCTTTGAATAAACAGTTTATTATAGGGCGATTCCTTGCGACTACTAACCTTTGTTACTTTTTGTTTCTTATCAAGTACCTAAAGCATCACGTTACAAGGTTATTTGAGGCCAATGCTCAATCTCTTAACACTGCATGCTTGTTAGAGATTTGACTTTCTATTAATTCCATGTAATATTGATAACAAACTATTCAACATGAATTAAAATCAATCTTAGGCACAACTTTTAATCTTGTTGAATGCTTGCAAATCACACAACATTTATGTCTTAAACAAGACCGCAAATTGAATTCTCGCGCCATAATAAGAATATTTCTTGGACAAATTGCTTTTAGACACCCTTAACACGGATCTAAACAACACACATATCATGTACGCAACAACAGAATTAGTCCTATGTGTATCTATTTCTGTAAGCAACCCACATATGTAATTTGCATGCATAGGGTTAAAATGAAATATGTTTTTGTTTGTCCTTCTTGGCAATGACTCGCAATGACCGGGTAGAGCCTGCTAGACGCGGGGGGGGGCGTGTTGCCACTACTTCACCCTTACCCATGTCCCCTAATCCAAACCTTTGGTGCACTCGTCCCAAAAGAAGTGCAGTGGCGACTTCCTCTACTCGTTTCTAGTATAAACACGTAACTCCAAGAGTAGAGGGACCGGACCCAGTCCGGTCAAGTGACGCCCTAGCGCCCGTACAACCGCTTCGAGTATAACCGATCGGTTCAAACTCTCTGAGCTRWTTTTTCTTTCCGTACTTGGGAGGTTGAGTTAAACCCCTATTGAACTGACCAATTTGGTGTTAACTAGTCGGTTTGAACTTTAGATCGCGTTTTTTTTAACTCTTTCCAATACAATTAATCAAAAATTATCAATCCCTCATACTCACTCACCAAATAAACTACCAAACACTACTCCTAAGCTACTAAACTACACTACWATTAATYTAAYAACTAATCTAAAAAGCAATAAATTACGGGTTGCCACTCGCAAACGCTTGTTTAACGTCAYGAGCCTAACGCATTACCTTGATTATGCTCAACCAACAGGAGGTGGCTCTTGAAGATATAAAATCTCCATAAGGCCAACTATATCATCACTATTGTGCACAACGAAATGTGGCTTGCGAACCTTAAACTTTTCATGTTGCACATTCATTTCCTCCACATAACTAAGCTCATCAACATTCGACTTTAACCTTGTAGGAAACAGTTTAAGCCGTGAATTGTCAAGCATCTCCTTGTTCTCCACATGGATCTCACAAGTCGTGGTTTTCTTTCCAATTTCACCTTCACCTGCAAAAGACTCAACACACAAAATGCCCTCTAGAAGATCTTTAGTAAGAGATCGAGGGACATTATCCTGCACAATAAAGTCTACAACATCGACACTACAACATGACTCCTCCAGCATGGGACTTTCTAGTGCACTAGACTGATTAAAAGTGACTTTGTCATCACTTATAGTAAAAAAAATTTTCCCATTCTTCACATCTATAWCTGCCCCTGGCGTATGAAGGAAAGGACGACCTAAAATGATAAGAATGTGAACATCGTCATCCATATCGAGAACAACAAAATCAATAGGAATATAAAATTTACCCACTCGCACAGGAACGTTCTCTAATATACCCATAGGGTGCTTAAGAGAACCTTCGGCCATTTGAAGAGTAATACYAGTGCACTTAAGATCTCCCATATTCAACTTTTTACATACCGATAAAGGCATAACACTAACAATTGCACCTAAATCACATAATGMTTTGTCGATATGTATAGTTCCAATATYACATGGGATAGAAAAATACTCCCAAKATCCTTCGACTTCGGTGGAGACTTATTTTGTAAAWTAGCACTACACTGTTCAGAAAAARCAAAGGTCTCCACYGATTTGTATTCCCTCTTCTCAGTTAACATGTCTTCCAGAAATTTAGCATTTGAGGGAATTTGAGTAATTAGCTCAGTAGAAGGAACACTTACCTGAGGGTTCTTTTCCACGTCGAGGAGCTTGCTGARCTGTTGTTCCTGCTTCTTTTTAGAAACTCTAGATGGGAAAGGTAGTCGAATGGGTGGCACACCAATAGGAGGTGTTTCTACTACCTCCTCYTCCTTTTTAGCTTCCTCTTCAACATCCTCCACATGCATAGGTGGACCTACGTAATTTGTGCCGCTGCGAATGGTGATCGCATAAACACTATCCTTCAGTTATTATGGTTGCGAAGGAAGGGCAACTTGTTGTCGATGTGCTGTAGAAGTAGCCAATTATGCCATTGGCATATCCAACTGCTTGTTGTGAGCGACTACGGATTGAAGATCCCGTTAGAATTGCATCATCATGTTCTTAATTTCGGCCAAGACTAGATTAGTGGYCGGAGCTTGCGGTGGCTGCGGCTATGGCAAATTGTACTATTGGTTATACTGTTGATTGTACTACTGCTTCTGATGAGGCGGCTGAAAGCGAGGTTGATACTATTGTTGCTGCTGTTGAGGTTGTTATGGAGCTGATGGAGGATTATGCACATTGGTACTCTCATATGAAAAATATAGATGATTTCTCACGCCTTCATGGTAAGTCTTAGAGTACGRATTATTAGCACGATGCGTTTGAAATGCAATTACTTACCCTATCGAAGTTTGACACCCATGAGCTAGATGTCCCATCATTCCACAATTGTCGCAATAGATCTCATTCGRCCTTGATATGGCTGTAACTGAAGCTGGCTAACTGGTTTGTGCAATATGATTACCATCCAGCTGATTGATGGCCAAAATTTGTGCCACCAATARAGTTATTTGGTCAACCTCATGCTTGCCACCCTTCTTAAGCGAGCCTCGAGGATTGCCATATTGAGCATCATGATTGACCATCTCCTCAATCAACTTCCATCCAGCATTGACTGTTTGATACATTTATTCATGAACCTCCCATTTGCTGCTGAATCGAGAATGATACGAGATTCACTATTCAACCCATTATAGAAAGTCTGGACCAAGAGCCACTTCTCTAACCCATGATGAGGACACATTTGATGCAATTCTTTGTATCGCTCCCATGCCTCATAAAGAGTCTCATCGACAACCTGTGTAAAGCTACTGATCTTACTTCGCATTTGTGCTGTCTTCTCTAGAGGATAATATTTCTTATAGAAAGCAAGAGAAATTATATCCCATGTGTTGTAAGTATCTGGATCAAGACTGATCAACCACAAYCGTGCCCTGTCCTGCAGTGAKAAAGGGAATAGATGCATGACACGAAGTTGATCCGGCTCAACACCARCATGCTTGAGAGTACCACAATATTGGAGGAAATTAGATATGTACGAGTTAGGATCCTTAGTTGCATTCCCTCCAAATTGGTTGCACTCAATCATGTTCAACAGCGCAGGATTAAGCTCAAAGTTGGTTGCCACCAGAGTAGGCATGCCTAGACCCACCCCTCGGAATTTCGTTCCGATTAGGTTAGATTAGTCCATAAGGAAGCGTTCTGGCGTGTCCATTCTCTTCAGTTCGAACGGAACTTAACTTTTGTTAGCTCATTCAATGTGACTCCTCCTCCCTAAATCAATCTCCTCTTTTTTTT
>SNQN01004347.1:32294-52641 GCA_008642245.1 Bassia scoparia
AAAATTGTACAATTATTGTATTTTTTGTTATGGAGAGAGTACGACATTTGCCTACGTTAATCTCATCCTTTACAATGTCACATACTCTATAGGCAATTTGAAAATCACTGAATATCAACTACACGCATGTGCCCCTAATTAAAAATAAAGAATTTTCTTCCATATATTCCTGAACTTTAGCCTAATAACTYATATACCCCGTGTTTTTARAAACAACTCRTATACACTTATATTAGAGAAAAATAACCCAAATAACGTTAATGAGGCCAAAAGTCATTAAATAGTTATCACCGTTAGAATTTAACTCATAATAACCACTAATTCATTAATTAAACACCTTAAACTAACATATTAATCCTAAACACAAAACACTCAAATACTCTTCTCTCTCCTTACTCCTTCCTACCTCCTACATCCACCACCACCATAGCTATGTACTACAACCCACAAGCACTCCTCACCCACGAGCACAACCCTTCCATTGCCCCTAATCCGCAACCCCCACCCCTTCGCCACAACCAGCACCCGCTACAACCACCACCTTCATCCATTGTCTTTCCCCTTTTTCCCATTTCAACCACCACCACCGTAGTTGTTGCAACAACCACCCCTTCACCACTCCTCACCCGCGACCACACCACCTTCGCCACCCTTGACCCGCGACCACACCTCGCCCCTTCGCAACCCTTGATCCGCGACCCCCACCCGCTTCGCCGCAGGCAGCATACTCGCAACCTCTATCCCATTCATCCGAAATTTCAAATTTTTTCGATTGGGGGATGAGGCTTAGTACATGTAACAACACCAACATAAATTGCTCACACAAATCTGCGAATTTTTGCTCCAAATTTGCTACAAATTAGATGAAGCAGTCATGCTACGTTGTACAAAGCTCACTCATTGAATTGGGGCGTCGAAATATTGATGAATCGACATCAAATTTKCTGTGAATTTGGGAAGAAATTGTTGGAATATTTTGGGTTTCTTTGCTGTATATTCGGTTGAAATTTCTGTATTTAAGGGGTTTTTGCTTGATTTATTTGGGTTTTCAATTTCTGATTTAAGTGGTACTGTGTTTGAGTGGGAATTTCTAGGCTATCTAGTGTTTTGTCAGGATGTGGTAATCCTGTGGCATTTTTGCAATACTTCAGAACGCAGCAAAACAGTCACATGATAGCCTAAGTTACTTAGTTTATTCCCGTTAGACAACCGTACAGTACGTTTGGTTATTTACTATCGAACCCTGGTTCAGGTAGAGTAATGCAGATGGGGTTAGTTACTTGCATAGTTGCATGTCTTGGGTAGTAGTTTGAAGCTTGTTGGACAAGAGTCATGGCTCCTTATCAATTTTCATCGTCCGATGATTCCGACGGGAAATCAACATCGTCGTCATCTATGGATTTAGATTTGTTGAATTCCTTGTATCATGTTTTTATGAAGTGAAGTAATTGATCTACATATTCCTTATTTTCTTTCTGAATTGGTCGTTGAGCATAGGTCGATTTGTAGGGCAATGTAGTTTTCGATCCCTTGTTGATGTTATTGGAATTTAAGATTTTGTTTATTTGAATTTTTRATCCCCGAATTTATTAATTTTCGAAGCCAACATTTGTTAAGTAACTAATCTATACATCCCTTGTTAATTTTTAGTCCCTGCATTTGTTTATATTATTTGAATTTAAGATTTTGTGTTGTCTATAACTATAATTCTGAATTTTGTATTGAAGTAATTTTCCCTTACACTTAGCAATGTACTGGAATATTGAGTCAAAATTTAAAATCAATTTATAAAGAATTGAATCATATAATAGTGGACTCAGGTTAGTGCCTTAGACGCATCACAATTTTAAGAACTTACGAAGGAATTATTGTTTGCAATTTTTGACCGTATGTACCCTATCACAGAATGAGCTTGTTAATGGCTTATATGGTTCAAACCCCGAACAAGCTTTAGTGTGAATGTGGATGAGTGTTTTGACTTTGCTAATGAAGTCATCTTTCGATGAAATTGTTAATAATAAATGATTCTGTGTAGCGTAAAAGTATATTATCTGTTTATTAGCTTAATTACTCATGTATTCTTTATATGTGTGCTTATGTAGGTGGGGAAGATATGTTGGATGACCTTGTTAATGGCATAGCTGGGTCATTCAGTGTAGCTGCAACACTGAGCATGTGTCTAATTAATCATGGGGCTTCAGGACCTTGTACAAGTAGATGTACTTCAGTTGTTGATGTTACTGGTGAGACCCCTGAAGTARCTGTGGATGGTAGTAGATGCAACCCAGTTATATGCGAGGATGAGATTGGTTAGTCTTTTGTTGCAGGTGTGGAGAAACTGGGTCAAGTTCCAGTGCTTGTAGAGGTTAGGAATGATGAGATACATGCGAAGGGTAACCTTGAGAACCCATGCACTGTGGAGTTGGCGAATGTAGGTGAAACGGTTGGCGGTGAGCAGGGGATTGGTGAGCGAACAAAATATGATGGGGTGGGGAGTGAGAACGTTGAGGCTGCTGATGAGGGGTTGGTGTTGTAGGGGATGATGACTCCCTTGTGGATCGAAATGGCTCGTTGAATGAAGAAGTTGATGTTGTAGTTCCTGTTGTGGGTATGGTGTTTGAGGACATGTTACAAGTTGATGAATTTTACAAGAATTATGCCAAACAAATKGGATTTGATGTGACAAGGACTCAAGGTTCTTACACAGCTCAAAAAGTGAGGAGAGCAACAACATGGAAATGTGATTGTTATGGCGATCCTGATATTAATTTGAAGAGGAAGTATAGGGTTTTGGCGAAAGACATAGATGAGGGTGAATTGAAGGACAGAGAGATGAGAAATCCAAAACAACATGTTACGAAGAAGTGTTGTTGCACAACAATGATATACTATACGCAACCATAAATGAAGAAGGGAAGTGGGTTATTAGGAAGGTTGTGCTTGATCATCACAATCACAACCCTGTTCTAAGCAATTCAAAGCTTGTGAAGGAGTATAGGATGCATAGCATGACCGGTTTGACTCGGAGAAAAATAGTAAATCATGCTGAAGCGAGAGTGGCCATTCCTAATATACACAATAGTATGGCAGCGGAATGGGGTGGCTATGAAAACATGCCTTTTAATGAGTGCGACGTTCGTCATTTTGTTAATCACTCTAGGCGATTGCAGATGGCAGGGGTGATGCAAATGCATTGCTTTCGTATTTTGGGAAGATGCRGAGAGACAATGGTAACTTCTTTTACACACATCGTGTAGACTCAATGGGTTTTATTACGGATACACTGTGGGTGGATGTTAGAAGTAGTGCCGCCTATGAAGAGTTTTGTGTTGTTGTGTGTTTTGACACAACCTATCTTACTAATCAGTACCAACTTCTGTTTGCAAACTTTGTCGGGGTTAATCACCATGGTCAAAGCGTGTTGTTTGGTTGTGCATTCATTTCCAAAGAAGATTRTGAAACCTTTAAGTGGGTTTTTAGGGAGTGGCTTGGTGCTATGAAGGGGAAGGCTCAGGGGGCATTCTCACCGATCAAGCAGCAGTACAGAGGAAGCCTTTGGAAGTTGTTATGCCAAACACGAAACATAGGTGGTGCATATGGCATATATTGAAGAAACTTCCTTACAAGTTTGGTTCATTGAAATGGTATGATTCTACATAAGAATGTCATTATATTTTTTTTTAAAATAAAAGTTTGTGATACATTTTCTCGAGTAAGGATCTAACAAGTTTTTATATTTTACCTTGCAGTTACAAAAGCTTCAAGAAAGAATTGCTTGCAGTTATATATAATAGTTTAAATGAAGGCTCTTTTGAGCAGGGATGGAATGATGTAGTTGTCAAATACAATTTAGTTTCAGATGAGTGGCTTGGGCTCTTGTTCGCAGAGCGTCACATGTGGGTTCCATATTTTATGACAGACCACTTTWGGGCTGGTATGAGATCCACACAAAGGGTTGAAAAGCATGAACAATTATTTTGACAAATTCCTCACCCGTCACACCTTGCTCTGTGAATTTAGGGAGAAGTATACTGCTACCATAGAGAGGAGGATAGCTTAAGAGAAAGAAGCTGATGAGAAGGCAATGAAGTTCCGAAGGAATTATTCCACTAGTTATGCGGCAGAGAGATTATTTTTGAAGTTGTACACGACTAATAAATTCAGGGTTTTGCAGAATGAGTGTGAGAAACTCACATACTGTATGGTGCAAGATGAGAGTGTAGTTGGTGAGAATATCTATGACTATCTCATGGAAGACAGGGTTTGGGTCTATCCCAAGAAGAAGGGTCCAGCTGTCCTGACTGATGCTTATGTTTATTATAGTGTGATTTACAATACTGAGACTAAAGAAGCTGTGTGTGATTGTAAGATGTTTGAAAATCAAGGCATAATGTGTAGGCATCTAATTAGGTTGTATGAGAAGTTACATATTAAGGATGTATGTACTTGATAAATATATCGTTCAGAGGYGGAGGAAAGATGTTGTTTGGAAGCACTCYAGTGTTAGGGTTGCATTCTATGATTTATCTCGCACGGACGAGGTTCAAAGGCATGACAAGCATGTCTGGGATTTTGAGCATGTATCTGACGTGACTTGCAAAAATGACAAGTTTATTGATATATTCATGCAAGAAATGAAGAGAATTGAAGAAGAGCTGCTAGCAGCAGAAGAGTGTAATCAAAAGGAAGAGCAAGTTGAGTCAAAAGCGAAGTCCAATGGCACTACCAATGTTAGCAGCTCTATGCCAGAGGGATCCACTGCATTTGGTCTTAACAACTTGTCGGGTGGAATTATGTCACAGTGTGGTGAAAATGTAGGAGGAGGCATTGGTTCTACCCCCTTTCTGGATGGTGAATGTAGTCAAGCTAGTGTCAAGGATCCTCCTATTCCTAAGAAAGAGGCAGTCCACGAGGATCCCATTTCAAGGCTATATCTGAAACGGGTTGGAAACTAAGACAAACTGATAATAATGTTAGTGATGGTGTTGAACCTTCGACGAAGAGTAAGGGCATAGGGAAGTCGAAAGGCAAAAGGAAAAAAAAAGGTCACTGAAGGCGATGACAACATAGAAGAACATGTTGTGTACCATTTCTCCTTTTTTTAATCTGTTGTTTATTTGATCTTAAGCTACTGAGCACTTATATTTATGTTTTGTAAGGACTTGCTATGGGGTCGACTCTTTTAGGATCTGAAACAAAACACGATATCAGTCAAGAGACGAAAGGTTGTCACGTTCAACGGTGTTATTGGATCTCAGCATGAGCAATTTTATTGAATTTGAGGATGACTTATTGGATCGAAACTTTTGTGGGGCATACGACATTATTTGAATTGCATTAGGTAAGTTCTACATATAATAATATTTGTCATAAATTCCTTAAATTCAAAGATGTGATTGAATGGCCATCTAAACAAGTCAGCATCACACTACGAATGTAATTTACTTAATTCCTATTGTCCTCAATAACAATGTTAGTGTGTCAACTGAATATTGAAAAACACATTGTCATCATCCTATGTCTAATTGAAAATTTCGAATTTATTTTTCAAATTAGTTGTTACATGCAACCTGTCTATTATATTTGTTGATCTTCTTCCAGATTGAAGAAACATTAATGTAGATACAGTACATTTTGTCCCTATCCCAAAACATCCAATGAATCAGTGTTACATAGAACACACAGTCAATCGAAAGAGCTAGGCCCGGACCTGACAAGCCCTAAAAAAGACGGATTCTTTGCACTTGACACTCTTTCCGTATTTAACACCTCAAAACAAGAATTTTAATTTTCAAAATGATTTTAACTTATTTTTAAACATTTTTTGAACTTTTTCGGAATTTTTCTGACTTTTTCTAAGCATTTTTTTGGTAATTTTTCGGAATTTTCAACAATTTAATTAATTTTGCGATAATTAATTAATTATGAAAAATTCCAAAATTCACGGAAATTTTTAGCACAACACACTATTTTCACAAGGAAGTTTTACATATTTTTCCATAATTTTTCAATTATTGTTTAATATTTACGAATTTCTTAAGCAAAACAACGAAAAACCGAGCAAAAGCGGGCATTCTGGGATATTTTACCTCGAGACATACACTTCCCTAAGGGAGAAATACCTTAAGCATGTGATAATATCAGCCGCAATCGCATAATATCAACTATAATCGTATAAACTCACGTATAATTTTTATAGGATTATATTACGATATTATTTCATTACAATCTCGCTATTGGAGGTAAAGCAATCACCGAATACGCAATAATATCCGCAGCAATCGCAATAATATCGGACCGTAATCATATAAATACACGTTATGATTATATTTAAGGGGTTCGCCCCGCTTTAGGGGGCGATGACCTCAACTTCAGTTCATGGAATTGAGCATGGAATCCGCATGTGAATGCGTTGGGGTGTGTTGTCGAATTGAGGATGCCACGTGCCTATATAGGTTATACACACGCCCGAAACATTGGTGCCAACTAGTGGCCCCACAAATAGGTCCAGTAACCAAAGTGTGGTTCGGGGACATGGTACGGATTGAATCAGTAACCCAATCCGCCCCGATGTAGAGGCCTCTACTCGGTCTCATTGTAGTTCATATAAACCATAACAATTGAATTCAAAGAGCCTATTGAATTGATCTTGAGCTAGCTACTAATTCTATATTATTAGGTGGTTGGCTATATGTAACAAACAATGATTCTACCATAGATAAGGCGATCATTTTGATTGTTAGTACATATTAACAATGTGGCTGAAAAACGGTCGTCCATGATTATCTGACTTTAATGTGATACGCATAATTTCCGGTCTTTTTACAGAAATATTAGCAGTGGTGATAGAATATGTACAAACAAGGCATGAAAACAAAAGTTTATGTAAGCATAATGATGTATATGTAATTCTTCTCACCTTGCTTCTGCAAATATATCAAATTGTTGAGTAAAACTAAAAGGAATCGTCCTTCGATTGAATTGCTAATTGAGCAAAACAAACGCGTTAGTATGACAGATGAAAATATAAAAACTTGAAGAGAGATAAAGATGATGAAAACATACATATCATATATATCGTGACAAGATATGATATAACGAATTTTGAAAACGTAATGACACCTACATATTTACATGAATGATTCAGAGTGGGTTTCTACATTGCGTTGATTTATTTGAAACTCGCAATAAAAATTAGTCAAATTAAAGTGTCAAAAGAATTAAAAAGAGTCAAAAAGAAGTTTAGGTGAGATATCTCAGAGTTATACCTTGATTTCGCTTGTTGAATCGAAACAGAATCGATGCTTAGAACTCAAGAACGAATGATTTAGGTGTATGAGAGGCAAGTTAGGGACGGGAAGAATTGAATCAGACGTGTGTCAGTTGAAAAATCGTGTCAGTTGAAAAATCGTGTCTTTTCGATGAGCAAAGGCACGTGTATTTATAGGCGCGAGGGGCACGAGGAACGAGATAAACCCTGCGTATATAGCAGGACGGTGGCTATATACAGCGGTGCTGATCGTATATCGTAGTCTGCGATATACGAGGTGGCTGCGTATATACGCAGGTCCTGTGTATATACTCTCCGCGTATTTTTGATTTCCTCCGATTCTTGTTTTCCATAATACGTGAGATTTTTCCTTGATTCGACGCACCTAGACACCTTTGCTCTCAAGCAAGGAGTTCTAGAGTGTTCTAGAAGGTTCACGTATTTGGGGTATTTGTATGGTATTTTGTATTTTTTTTTGTATTTTCTGCGTATAAAAGCTTATAAAAAATCATAGAAAAATGTAGAAAAATCAGAAAAATAATCTAAAAATACTGGTGAGCTTCAGAAATTGAAGAATGTGATGAAAGTGAAATTATGGAGATCACCAATATAAATTATTAAAAATTCCTAACAATAATAGAAAATAATAAAAATAAATAAAAGAAAATGTTTTTGCCCCTTTTATTTGTCCTTTGCTCAATAGTTTCGAGTATGACCTCACGTATTTCCAACTTTTGTGAGTTCAAAGCATCTTTTCTGAGTCGAAACAATCGCGAGACGCGGTATGTTTCATCCACTAGTGGAAAAATGTCCATAAGTAACTCTCTATTTGTAACTATCGTACTTATTGTTGGTTACCACTTACTTTTTTGTAACCAACATTTGACAAAGTTGGTTACATATAGGTATTATTTGTAACCATCAGATTAATGTTGGTTACTAATAAAATTTTAAGTAACTATCAAAAGATTTATGAGTTACAAATAATTTGTTTTAGATTAAGCAAACCTTTTATATGTAACTAATATTATTATGTTGGTTACCTAAAATATTAATCAAAATATTACTCTTTCAAAAATTTTAAACCAACTCACCGATACTTCATTTTTAGTTTGGCGGACACTTTAATTTTTCCTCATTTTCAATCTTCCTCCACTTCATTCATTCTCCCTTTCACTACTACTCCCACGCTCAAATTTAAGTCATTTTGAATCCCCTTCCTCACGAATCTCTCTCCTCACGCATTTACTCTCTTTCGCTCCACTGTAATTATGCTCGAATTTATAGGTTTTTTTTTTTGAATTATAATTTAGTAAGATTTAGGGTTTCGAATTGAACACTCATTGGCTGCTTGTGCTCGTCACCACTTGTGCTCGCCGGCGCTACTGCTCGCGTCTGGAACTCGTCGCCGCTTTTGCTCGCGTCTGAGTATCACCGCGCGCCGTATCTGCTCGTCCTTCCACACACACTGCAATTTCCCGGTTTGCTTCTCCTTTTTTTCTTCTTTTCAGAATTATTTGTTAATTTTGATAATTATTATTCAAAAAATCTGAATTATTTTTGTAATTTTGTGAATTATTGTTTGGAAAATCTGAATTATTTGGTACCTTTGCGAATTATTGTTTGCAAAATCTGAATTTTGTGAATTATTCTAATTTTTTTGGTTATTATACTGAATTATTTGGTATAAAAGGTTGATTTTATTGAAATGTTTGCATTTCTAAATTAGGATGGGAGGCCAATTTACAGCATTATTGAAGAATTGAAAACTGCTCCACTCGAAATGCTCGAGGAATTGGTAACTGATATGAATGGTTCGTATGTAAATCCAGTGTCTTTCTTTTTTCATCAAATTCTTATTATTATTTCAATTGAATTCATTCGATTTTTTGGAATTAATCGTGTTTTAGGGTTTTTTTGATTTAACTTACTCTTTGTATTTTGAATCTGAATTAAAAAGGGTTTTATGTTCGAATTGGGATTCAATAAGGGTTTTTATTAGAATTGTTTTAGAGTCAATGAATCGTGCTTAAATTTTTGCTGTTTTGGGGGTGGGTTTTTGGGTGGTATAGGGGGTGCACGTTTGGCGGTTTAGAGCTAAGGTGGTATTGGATTTTAGGTGGGTTCTAATTATTTTGGTGTTGGTATATGGTGACTACTTGGCTTTCTAAGGTAGTTGTAGCGGTGGTGGTTTTTGGGTGGATACTACAGTATATGGTTAGAATTTAGGACTTCCGAAGCAAGGTAATGCAATTTCATTTCTTGATTTGTGGATATTGAAAAATGACTTACCAAGTTTTGAACATAGAGTACGATTAGCATTGGATATTTAGTACTCCCTCAAAATTCTTAATTTGTTTATTATAACTTTGTATTATTAGTAGATCGATTACTCACTATATTTATGGAAGGATATATATGTTATGAGGTGCTACTATTCTCTCAATAGAGAATGCCCCTAAATGCTTGAAGTCATTCGGCACTCTTTTTGAATTATCATCTAATTATTGTGACATTGTCTAGGAGATGGTTGCCTTTGGTACCTTATATAAATCTTGAGTATTGTCAGAAGCTTTCTTGAATTTTTCATTAATAGTGCAGTATGAAGCTAGAAACACCAATATTCCAAGTCTTCAATTTCTTTGGTTTTGGAATTCTAAAGTGTATCATGCTTGTATTTTCTCAATTTGTAGGTTGAATGGGCATAAATTTTTGTTTTATATGCTATGTTATGTTCATTTAGCTCTTTGTATGCTTTTGACTTTTGAGAATTGTAAGCAGAATTATACAGAGGTTTATAGTACTCTGAATCTTTGCACAATTTGGTATGACATAGACCTTGCTCAGATCCTTCAAGAATGATATAGATCGGAGATATTTAATAACATGTGCTGCTATAGCAAGAGTGGCTGTTGCTTTTCAGGCTCTAGTTGGTGGTATCCTTTTACCCTTGATGAAGCAGCTTCTTGGTATGTTTATATCTGATTTATGGCAAAGCATACTATGAATGATTTTGTGGCATATGATGTTATATTTTTCCATCTTTAATATGACTTTTGCATATGTATAATATGGTTTATAGCTTATTATTTTTGTCTGCATGTTTTAATGCTAAAATATGAGTCATGTTCCATGAAATGATTTATTGGACTTTTTTATCTATTGTTTCTTAAGGTACAATTTGACTACAGAACAGTTAGTCTCAATTCTCAAGCTATAAACCATATTAGGGTTGATTAGAAGTAATTAGGGTTGTGTACTAATACACTTATTTATATAGTACAGTGAACTCATATGGTGCAGTGTGAGTGGTTAGTAGTTGTGGGGTAATAATTAATTATGACGTATTATGCATGTGGACTAGGTTATGTGAATGCATGGATTATTGGAAAGGGTTTCTTTTAGATACCTCCGTTGTATGAAAGAGAGTATGAAAGTATGAAAGCGAGCTCATGTTCAGTTATTGTATGTGGGCTAAATGTGGAATATGAATTTGGAAGAGCCTCCGTTATGAATTGTTCGACTACAGTGAAGTCTGATCATTTATGCCCAACAAGCTTATCATATATTTGTCTTACAAGCTTTCATACTTTGTGGTCAAGCCTTAAGCTCGTGCTTTAGCTATTTGCTACCTTTTTACATATGCTTTGTCATAACTTTTGAGTGATCTGATTTATTGGCTTGTCCATCTGTTGTTGTAGGTATTTGTCGCAAGAAGAAATGCTTACACTATAGAAGAAATGGACGAGGTTCATGAACAATGGACGAAGTTCTTCAGAACAGAGTATCTTGTTTCCTAGCTAGATAATTGATCTYGTTTAATATAGTCTAACATGATGGATATTGGTATTAGTTTCATGTTAGTTGCACATGTTATTTTGGATGGTTTCTAGTTATTTGTGGAACTTTGAACTTGTTAGTTGGCATTTTGGATGATTATCGATATGACAACGATGTTTTATGTATGAGAATTGGCGGTGTATTAAATATGAGTTTTATGAAATAGGTTTATATTTTGGGATTGTTTAATTTTAGTCCTGTATATATACTTATCGTCTGTAAAAAAAAAGATAGGCTGACATCATATACATAGCTTAACTTATTTGATGCACGTCAAGCCTGTATACCACCAGAGGACCCTGGTCCATCAAGGTTGCACCCGACGGACGTTTTTCGCACCCACGATCCATCCCACCAGCCTCATACTCCAAAATTACAAGTAAACATCTTTACTTCCTCGGTTTTTTTAGATCACAATTCCACTTTGAGAAATTCTTTACTAGATCCAACAGGCCTAAAAAGTTTTACAAACCCATGATTGTTGTATCTTACTATTTATCATTCGACTATGTTTTCCTTCAAATTGATGTTGAATAATTTCTAATTATTCAATGATGTTGTGTTTATGTAATATTGTATTCAGTTGTCACAAATTTTACAAAGCTATTAGATTTGAATTTTGGTAGATCTATGTTTATATTGCTATATAACCAAACGAGCTAGACAAATGCTTAATTATGCTAGTACGACGAACAAACAATAACAATGCTTTCAGATAGAGATAGTTCATACAATAATTTGAATAATATATATTAATATTATGCGTAATTGCAAAGGCAACTAGAGTTGGCTTAGAGTGAGCACCTTAACCAAGGTTCTCGGTTTGAGCCCTAGGGCACTCCTTGCAATTGGACAAAGGCAGATAGAAATAACTTAATCCTAGTTTTTGTGTTAAGAGATCACAAGGGGACGATGACGAATCGATCCCAGGCAGATCTCCTCATGGAACCGGAAATAGTGCTATTAACCACTACTATCTCAACTCTCATACGTCTTATTTCTCTTTCTGGCCAATTGACATACGAGCATAGAAATAGTCATCCTCATAAGTTCAATTACCGGCTCCTTGACTATTACGCTTACGTACCAACCAATGTACACACATCACAACTTATAAGCGACTTCAGCTTTGTGACACCTACTCGAGAGTTCCTCATGGCCTCAACACCACATACAAACTTGAATAGTCCGCAGTGGATTCGAACATTATCACTATATAAACTATTATATAATAATGTTACGTGCATTTAACTTAAATTATAAATTCAATAATGCCATGAATTATTAGTGCTTTGAATCTATTGATGATAAAATTTCTTATAATGAAATTAGGGTTTGATGTTCTCAAACTGAATGGAATTATATATAAGCCTATACTTAACACTTCAGGGGCTGTTTACAAACTTAAGTATTATTCAGTTCAGTTCAGTATAGTTCACCTCCATCTTCAATTTCAGCTTCAAATTACTTTTAGTTAATTTAAACGACCCTTAGACTTCCATACAATTTTTGACACTATTGCAAAACCCTTTTTCTTCTTACTTTTCTAAAATCACTTTATTTTTTATTCATCCATTTTTTGAGTATCTTATAACATATATAAAAGTTTTCATTATTGTTTCTTTTTCCAATAAATCTTTAATCATTTTTACGAGATAACAAACAATTCTTTTTAATTTTTTCCTCTTCGTATGATTGATTTTCACCACAAATTTTTTCATACCTTAATAATTTAATATAAAATCGCTATTATCTTGTAATATCTTAAAAGAATTCACACGTGCTATGCGACCTTTGTGACACTTTCATTTTAAGAAAAAATATATAGATTACATTTCCCTTCTTTGTATAATTTTTTTCGTAATTTTTTACCATTATCTTATATACCCATATTTCAACTGACGTCCATCTCTTTTATCTACTAGTAATTATGTATCATACCTGCTGAAACATTGCTACTTGAATCTACTTTGCATGATTTTGATTTGTTGGTGTTTAATTGATAGCAAAACTTGAAATAGTTTACAGATAATAGTTTGTTTCAATTGTTTCGGTGAAATAATGTTAAAAAAGAATAAGACTTATAATTATAAGCCCATGTCAGTAATTCGGGATGTATAAGACTATACAAGTATCAGGAACCAATTTTGTATAACCTATTGTTATACATATACTATTTTTTTAAACGAATCTCCACTTGTTTTAATCTAGTTGATTAATCTACGAGTACTATACATTCGTCACCCTATATCAGAGACCTCCGAACACTCTGTTGGCTTACCCACATGCCCCGTGAACACACACAACACTAGTTTTCAAATGCAAATGCCAAGACCCGCAAGTGATGTCGTGGACGAATGGGCCTGATATATATCAAAGCGACCCCCGCTGGCTCACATCGTTGGAGCCGCGCCAACACGGATCGGACTGCAAAACACCTGCGACGAGCAAATCAGACTGCTTACCACCGATCACAACTCGCCTTCGCCGACTCCGGTTCACAAATCCGTAAAGCCTATAGACAGAAGTACCCCCTCTCACAAGTCCGCCACAACACACTACCAGTCGCTTGGTCAATTATTACCGCATCGTCTGTCTGATACCAAGAACAGCCGGTTCGCTTCTACTTGTACCCCGACCCTCCTTTCATCCATGACTTAGATCGATCTTCCCACATATGACATTCCCATCACCATCTTGTGAACTCACCCGGTGTCGAGTCGAGCAAGCGACTCTATCCTTAAACTATAAGGTAAATCAAGTCCGATTATAGCCTCCTTGGGGCAGAACAAACTCCAATATCTCTCCCAGCAGAGTCCCGAGTCCACGACCAACAACACTATATTTCCACTTGCGCCGTCTCTTTTCCATCCCCCACCGCTTTCGCCATGGTTTTTGCGTTGCCCATGGTTGAAAGTTCTGACATGCCCCGCCTATATCACTGTACCAGTTTGGAAAACAATACACGCATAACTGTCCACCTTCCCATCCATACATGTTCAACATTCCCGGCTTCTAGAGACTCCTACAACACGATAGCTCAAGTGTTAGAAATTTCCTCTCCGATTCTAGAAGATGTCTAAGCGATCAAATCTCATCCCTGCAACCTCTGTGGCTCTCTCTAACACAAAAAAAAATTTAACTCCGTAAAATCAAATGACGACACTTTTCGGAATGAGGTTGCAAAAGTTAACATCGAGTTGCCTAGCAATCACCGGTCGGTTACAGCAACGTCACAGGATTTTCATAGTACTCCTGTTCTGCACTGCTATGAAGCCACCCTTGCCAATGTTCAGCGCCACAAGGGGACGAGATGGCACGAGATTATCTCATTTATACTTTACAACTTGGTGCCGTGCTTTATAACCAAGCTCAATAGCACATTTCGAAGGAACAAGGAATCACAGAGCTTAGCATGCAAACAATGTAGGGATCGAAAGGGGTCACATAGACACCCCGCTAGCTTCACCAATCAAAGACAAACAACCAATTACTCAACCAAACACCCAATATCACACAACTATAATGCCAAGATAAAATCAGCAATATGAGATTACCAAAACATCAATAAAACAATAACCAATCTGGCAACTTAAACAGCGGATAATACTCACAACAACACAACCACAAATTATAAAGTGGAACCCTTGTCGAATATATGAAGGATAAAAACCACGGTACCTCTTGAGGAGTCACTCCATAACTTCTCTTATTATAAATTGAGGGAAAAAGAACCGCAATCAGCTCTAACAAGGATCACAACACCACACCAAAACATCACAAGATTAATAGAAGCATAAACTAGAAACAAGAAATAGGTATTGTAAAATTACACCAAAACACGCAGCTCTATTCAGCACCAGAACTTCACTCCGAACCAAACCAGACACCTCACATAGACAATCAACCGTCCAAAATGACAGCCCCAGATTGTCCAGGAACAAGCCTTTCCAAATTTGGCAACCATCGACCCGGGACACATCCCAATAAGCATTATCAAAACTGCCAGGCTTGACAAACAAAAATATTTTGCTTTTTTCTTATTCCTAATTTAACTCCGCTGTTATTGTGCGTGAATGTGTGTTGAAAAAACTGCATACAGCCATTCTTCTCTGATTTCTGGCAGCAACGTAATACTTACCCACAAAGCTGATATAGAAGCCAAGCACCCGTAAAAAGAAAAACTGGCACCAAAATAGAACTTGGAACTCCAACAATAAAGGCCCAAAAATATACATCCAAAAGCAATATAAATATTAGCACAAATGGCTGGACCCATAACAATCTCCCCCTCCAAAGCCCAACACGGGGAAACGAACATGCTTCAAACATCACTTGCAAGCTCATTCCCGCAAGCTTGCTACAAACATCAAGCTGCTTTGAGGAAACACTCCTTTGTCAATCATATCCGCAACCATTCTTGTTAGTGTGAACTTTCTTCACGTATACAACTCTTCTTCAACTCATCTACAATTCCGTCAACTCAATGATATCAAAAATCAATATGCTTGGTACGAGCATGAGATACAGTAGAGTTCTACTTCAAATCCATAGCACTCTTGAGAATCACAAAGTACTACATACTACACCTTGCTTCAAAGCCCAACTCTTGTAGGAACCTTTTCAACCAAAGCAGCTCCTTGCTTGCTTCCACAGCTGCATATATTCCTGCATCAAGTAGTCGACAAAGCACACCAACTATTTTGTTAACTTGTTGGATTGCCAGAAAGGCTCCCCTGAAAATGTAGAACATCATAACCTGAAGGTACACTTTCTACTATCAAGATCCACCAGCCATGGTCTACATCTGTTATATCCTCAAGAATAAGGTTTGCCACCTCCATAGCACAAACAAAGCTTAGTAAGTGCCACGAAGTACCTGAAGATCACATTTCACTGCTTCCCAGTGAATTAGCTATACCCGAATTGATAAGTATATACTCACACACCAACAGAGAATTGCAATATCTGGTCTAGTACACTACCATAGAATACATCACAAGAACCACAACAAGAAGAATAAGGATAGAAAGACAATACATGCTTCTCTCATTCTCTGATTGTAGGACAAGCTCTCTTACTTAGATTAAAATGTGATGCGAGTGGTGTACTAACTGGCTTAGCATGCTTCATATTAAACCTTTCAAGCACACGTCAATATCACTTCTCTTGAGATAACCACAATTCTAGCCTACCTCTCACGATCAATCCTCCATAGCCTAAGATTTGCTTTGCAAGGACCAAAATCTTTCATGTCAAATGACTTAGACAAGTCTTTCTTCAACTCACTAATCATCTTTGCATCTTGTCCAACTATCAGCATATCACACCACATACAAAGAAGGATAATGATTTATCATCAAGGAACTTTTGAATACACACAAGGATCTGCAGAAGTCAGTTTAATGAACCTATCGAACTAATTCATAAACGATCAATTTATTGTACCATGCCTTGGTGCCTTTTAAGCCCATAAAGACTCTTCTTCAACTTGAACAACAAGTTTCTCTTTCCCCTTTTCTTCAAAACCTTCAAGGTTGTTCCATGTAGATTTCTTCATGCAAGTCACCATGTAGAAAAGCAAATTTCACATCAAGCGCGCTGCTCCAATTAAAGATCAAGACTTGCAGTTAAACTCAAAACAGATTCTGATAGAAGTCATCTTGACAACAGGAGAGAAATCTCATCAAAATCATTACGCTTTTTCTGGTTGCATCCTTTGACCACCAAATCAGGCTTTTTCTCTTTCACAAATCTTCTCATCGTCTTTCTTGTTCTTGAAAACCCATAATGTCTTCAAGACTTTCTTGCCTGTAGGAAGCTTCACATCACACTCATAAGTTTGATTCTTCAAAAAGAATCCATCTCCTCTTTCAATAGCCTCGAGCCAAAAGATCCTTGTCTTCACTAACAACACTTCTTGGAAACTCTCGGAGCTCCACCCTTATCATGACTAGGATGTACTCTGAGCTGGGATATTAGAAGAAGACGTTACGATCTCTAGTTGACCTTCGAACACTGTAATCTTCCATCTGCTGGGTAGGTTTGTCCCCCTATTCAAGATCTTCTTCATGTGGTTGAGCATATCAGCGAGCATCATCAAGCTGTCAGGTACATCACCTATCATCATCTGGATGTACCTCCTCACCACCATTAAGTGTATGTTCAACGTCTCAATAGACCTGATTCAACTAGGAGTACAAGTAGGAACAAGAGAAAATCATTAGTATCAACAACCAAATCTGAAGTATGTAGAATACCTAGTACCACATAAATCTCTGCACCAATCTCGTGCTCAAGAAATACCAGGCTACATCTCTGCTTCTCACACTTTCTTCTTCTCTGGATCAATAAAGCCCCCCCTAAAAGCTTACTCTTTTATCACCATATCAAAAACAACACATGGATAGTTCTTAGAATCAAGCTTTGACTCTGCTCTTCAGCACAATGCTTGTATGCCTTGCATCCAAAAGACTCTAAGATGTGAATATGTGGGATCACTTCCTTCCATGCTCTTTCAGAAATATCAAGGCCAAAGGAATAGATGGAGATCGATTGATCATGTAAACTGTAGTTTGAACTGCCTCTGCCCAAAAATGACTTAGGAAGATCTGACAATCTCAACATGCATCCACTAATGGAAAATGTCCAATAAAGTAACTCTCTATTTGTAACTATCGTACTTATTGTTGGTTACCACTTACTTTTTGTAACCAACATTTGACAAGTTGGTTACATATAGGTATATTATTGTAACCATCCACATTAATTGTTGTTACTAATAAAAATTAAGTAACTATCAAAAGAATTTAATGAGTTACAATAATTTGTTTTTAGATTAGCGCAAACCTTTTATATGTAACTAATATTATATGTTGTTACCTAAAATATTAATACAAAATATTACTCTTTTCAAAATTTTAAAACAACTCACCGATACTTCATTTTTAGTTTTGGCGGACACTTTATTTTATCTTTTTTCAATCTTCCTCCACTTCATTCATTCTCCCTTTCACTACTACTCCCACGCTCAATTTAAGTCATTTTGAATCCCTTCCTCACGAATCTCTCTCCTCAGCGCATTTACTCTCTTTCGCTCCACTGTAATTATGCTCGAATTTATAGGTTTTTATTTTGAATTATAATTTAGTAAGATTATGGGTTTCGAATTGAACACTCATTGCATGCTTGTGCTCGTCACCAACTTGTGCTCGCACGGCGCTACTGCTCGCGTTGGAACTCGTCGCGCCTTTTGCTCGCGTCTGAGTATCACCGCGTCGCCGTATCTGTCGTCCTTCACACACACGGCTATACTAGTCAGAGTAATCCCGATGCAATTTCCCGGTTTGCTTCTCCTTTTTTTCTTTTTCAGAATTATTTTTATATTTTGATAATATTATTAAGAAAGATCTGAATTATTATTTGTAATTTTGTGATATTATATGTTTTGGAAACATGTCTGAATTATGTGTACCCTGTGAGTTCAAAGCATCTTTTCTGAGTCGAAACAATCGCGAGACGCGGTATGTTTCATCACGGATTACTCATTTGGGGAGACACATTTAGGTGTCTACAATTACGATGCTATTTCATCGCAATCACACTATTCGAGGCAAGGAAAATCGACCGAAATCCAGGGCAATACTGGGCGAWTTACGCCCTGTTTTGGGCGTAATTACGCCCAAAAATTGCCTGTTTTSGCCGATTTCGACCCTTGCCTAAAAATAGGGAGCCCCTCTATTCATTTCAGGATTTTTGGATGACTTGTTTGCTTCTCTCTCTCACTCATCCGACTCTCTCTCTCTCTCATTCTCTCTCACAAACACTCAAACACTTTCAAACACAATTTAAACACATAAAAGCATATTCAAGCACTCTTTTGCAATAGATCTAAGAGGTTTTCAAGGGTTCTAAAGGTTCGATAAGGGTTCCTAAGGGTCCAAAGCTATGTCCTTGGTTTTCGACGTCGTGTTGCGATGTAGGTTTGAGGCGAACGTTTCAATTCTAAACCCCCCTTTTTCATGGTTGTATAGAAATTCGACTTTCTATGTAATTTCCATGTAATATTGATTAACAAAAAATTTGACAATTCAAATTAAAAGCAACCATAAGGCATAACTTTAAATTCCTCGCATGAGTGCTTGCATGCTTGTCTCACAACTATTATATGCTTTAACAAAGACCTGCAAATTTCGTGTTTCATGCCTAATAAGATAACTGTGGACAGTCGACATTAGGCTCCTGGACTACGGAATTAACAACACATGCCACAACAAACTAGACACWATTTGCATAGTAATCTATTAAACAACCCACTTAGTAATTTTGCATGCTTAGGGTTTAAAGCGAAAAATTGTTTGTTGTTGTCTTTCGGACAATGAACTCGCAATAACTGAGTAGAGGCCGCTAGATGCGGGGGGGTGTTGTGCACTACTTCACCCTTACCCTTGTCCCCTAATCCAGACCTTTGGTGCACTCACAATATGTAAAAGCAAGAATTCAATTCTAGCAAACAAACCGAGTCACCCTTAAATTGTACCCCGCGGAGCAGAGGGACCGGACCCAGTCCGGCCCGGTAACGCCTCGGCGCCCGCTTACAATTTCTGGCGACTTCAATGGGGATTTCATAAAGCTATTTATTATTTAGTGATGTGTGGAAAATACTCGAATTGTTAATGCGATTTCAGGTCCTTTGTATAGACTGCCCGCAATCTCTTTGTGTTTAAGGCATCCTACATTACACAGGAAGGTGTTAGGTCGTTGGCCTGAGTTTTTCGTTCTTCTATGGCATTCACGTCTCATATAGAGTGTGTTCATACACTAGTAACAAGACCAAGGGGGGCTCGCTTATAGAATTCGACTCTGGTGCAACTACGCTATGTAACCAATCTTTAAAACTTGTTTGATGCACCATCCCTCATGCCATGTCGACGCCAGTGCAGCGCGAATCTGCTGAACACAAAAGTCGTAATGGTTTAGGACTTCCTAGTGTGATCTATCAACAAGTGGGCGGATTGTTATTATGGATCATTTTGAAGACCTTAGGTCATGGTGACCCTCTCTTAGAACACCGGACGACCCTGATTAAAACGTAGCAACTGACTACTTAGGGCTCTGACTTTTGTTTTCTTTTTGCAATAAAGGGTTCATCACAAATAAGAAAAGGTCGCACAGTGCGTACCGCATTAGCGACGAAAATCGGTCGCACATCGGGTTTCGACTGATTTTCGGTCGCTA